>JAVSBS010006352.1:17752-38635 GCA_033124195.1 Coracias cyanogaster | reverse complement strand
CCCTGGTGCTGGCCATCATTGTGTTCATTTTTGCTGTGGTTGGGATGCAGCTGTTTGGGAAAAACTACAAGGAGTGTGTCTGCAAAATTGCAAGTGACTGTGAACTTCCACGCTGGCACATGCAAGACTTTTTTCACTCTTTTTTGATTGTATTTCGAGTGTTGTGTGGAGAATGGATAGAAACAATGTGGGACTGCATGGAGGTTGCTGGCCAAGCCATGTGCCTTACAGTCTTCATGATGGTCATGGTGATTGGAAACCTAGTGGTATGTAATGGAAACGTTAGCAAAATATTATCTGGCAATTGAGTGGGCTTAATCCTGAAGTGAATTAAGTGCTCTGGTTCTGCTTCTTAAGCAGGTGGTTTCAAGTGATACTTTAAATTAATCTCAAGAGCTTTTTTGGATTAAGAGCAAAGTGTTCTGCAGTATCAAAATCCTAAGAATGTTAGAGTGAGCACTTAGTCACATTCTTAATTTGTCTTTTGGCTCTTTGTAAATATTTTGTGCTTCAAATAATTTTAGTTTATGGGCTCTTTATAAGCCATTAGCTTGTGGATTTTTAAATTATTTATCCCATATAATAAGTCACTTAAATAATCTAATTTATGCTGTGTGAAGGGATAAATTAAACTTTGTAGTGATCTTGAATAGCAAATGTGTTCTCTCCATTTTTAGATTATAAGATTTAGCACCAAAATATTAATATACTGTGGGTATTTGAAGACACATTTATAGCTATTAGTCAGTTGTAGGAATATTTTTGAATAGCGAAGAGGATTTAAGCAAAATTTTTAAAGCTCAGCTTTTTTTATGGAAAAGAGAAAAATTTTGAGGGTGCTTTCCTTTAGTTATGACAATTTTTAACAAAATAAATGTCCTTTGTTGGGATAAAGTCTAGAACATTCCTTTTTATCTTTCTGCAGGTACTGAACCTATTTTTGGCCTTGCTCTTAAGCTCATTTAGTGCAGACAACCTTGCTGTGACAGATGACGACAATGAAATGAATAATCTCCAAATTGCTGTAGCAAGAATGCAGAAGGGCATAGATTACGTGAAAAGAAAAGCACGGGAATTCGTCCAAAAAGCTTTTGTTAAAAAACAAAAGGCTTTAGATGAAATCAAACCACTTGAAGATCTGAACAACAAAAATAGCTGTATTTCTAACCACACAACCGTGGAACTAAGCAAAGACCATGACTATATTAGAGATGCAAATGGAACAACCAGTGGCATAGGCACAGGTAGCAGTGTAGAAAAATACATAATTGACGAAAGTGATTACATGTCATTTATAAACAACCCAAGCCTCACTGTGACCGTGCCAATTGCTGTGGGTGAATCTGACTTTGAAAATCTAAATACAGAGGAATTTAGTAGTGAATCAGACCTGGAAGAAAGCAAAGAGGTATTTAGATATTTCATGCATTTCTCTCTGACCTTTTTGAGTATTTTCCCTTTTTTTCAGCATAAGTCGGGTATTCAGTTCTCAATCATTTGTTATTTTGACACTTCTTTGAACACGGGCATAAATGAGTGTATAAAGAAGGGTTTAATTCTTCAAGAGAAGATAAGACATCAGGCAATGGGAGACCAAAATAATCCATCAGAACTGTTTATGGTCCAAATGATAGTAGCAACAATTAGTAGAGCAGGGCCATGCATTAGCTACAGCCTTATTCCACCAGAAACTTTTGTTTGCCTTCTACAACAAGGGTCCCATGAGGAGTGTCATACATCTCTCTGCCACTCAAAAAATCCCCTTCTATGGGATTTTTTTGTGAACAGGTATAAACCAGAAAATAAAGAGACAGTTTATATATTTCCTTTAGACACTGGAATTCTTTTAGGTTTTAAAATTATCAGCTCTTCTAGACCTAGATTCCCATTTTTTAAAAAGCCATTAAGCATAGACTCTTCTATATACTTCAAATTCACTTACTTGTTAAAGCTCAAAAATACTACCAACAGACACCTCATGCTGCTAACAGAATGCCAAAGCAGGCTATACATACACAAAGCCTTGTTGAGACATTTATTTTTAAAAATCATACTAAGGCTATAACTGTTCCTTTACAATACTTTTTGTCTGTGGCTATTTTAGCAAATTTAAATTGACTTGGTAACATTATTTCCAAAACAGCTACACCCTGAGTAACTTATTTTGTTGACATTTTAGTCAAATCAGCAAATTATCTTTCCAGACACTTAACAAAATTATTTTTCTGACTTGAGGAAACTCAACCTTAAACCAGCTAGTTTGCATCTGTCAGCAATCCACTTCGTGGGATATCTCTTCATCTGCCACTGTTGTATTGCTAACGGTACTTCAGAGACCTCACTTTAGGTTAGCTGAATTCTGTACTGCCGTCACTTTGGTGTGCATAAACCCTCTAGTGTTCTTAACAAAAACCCAGCATTAAGCTAAGCACAATCTTTGGACCCTCCTCTGAGTAATGAGAGCTGTACAAAACAGCTTCTCCCCACGGCAATGTATTTCAGAGACAATGTTGTTCCCATTTCCTAATTAATACCTGAAGCATTAGTATTTCTTTTCCTGTTAAATATTAGACAGATTGTCCTACAATTTGGCTTTGACTCAAGCTTCTGAACCACTGCCATAACAGAGGATATAAAAAAATATTTGAGCACATTATGAACTTGCTCCAGCAAGAAAAATTTCTAAATAAAACATCTAAACAAAGATCCATTGGAGATAAACAACAACTGGTCATCTACTCTCCCCACAACTACCCTAATGCTGGCTAGTCTTCCAACCTATCACAGAGCAGGCAGTTAAATGGAGTGACACAAGCTGGTTTATGACTGATCAATGAGGAATAGATCCAGTTTAGGAAAGCTCTCTGTAATATGCTGCTATGTGTAAGACCAGGGCTACTTTTTATCCCATTGAGAAAGTACTATGACATTTCAGACTTGCTCTAGAAGCTTATGAAAGAGCAGCTCTATTATATAGATATATTTTTTCCTGTGGAAAATCCATCTACCCGTGCTGTTTTGGATTTGAGTGCAACTCCTTTTTTGTATTGACTATTACTATAATGGGACTGTAGAAAAGAAATTATAAACACTGGAACAGCAGAGCTTTTTAATTAGCTGTGTTTTTTATGAGAGCCCACTTAAAAAAGAACGTATGGATTCTGTACTCCTCAGGACAGAGGGCACTAACAGGGGAGTTCCAGCTGGCTTCACACCCTGTTGAATTTTTCAACACCATCCCTGGAGTTTTACAGTGCTAGCCAAGATTCTTTTTTGCTGATTCCATCATCTCTAAAAATGGGGGTGGGGGAGCTTTGGCAGCAATTTCTTTGGTTTGTTCTGTTTTTCAGCTGAGTGCTTTTTTTGCTCTTACCAAAGTAGCAAATGAATCATCTTAAAATTATAAATGATACTACAAATTTCAAAGAGCTCAAGTTTAGTATGCAGAAAGTAGCTGAAAATACTGTTACAGAAAATCAGCTTCTTAGAAGAAAATAGAGAAATAAAATGAAAAGGTTTTTTTAAAAAAATGAAAAAGCTTTGGAAAAGTTTTGAAAACTGTTTTCCGAATTATTTTGAAAAGTTGTAAATCATACTGCAAGGGATGATT
This sequence comes from Coracias cyanogaster, assembly GCA_033124195.1. Taxonomy (NCBI): domain Eukaryota; kingdom Metazoa; phylum Chordata; class Aves; order Coraciiformes; family Coraciidae; genus Coracias; species Coracias cyanogaster. Next base: position 35,025 of record JAVSBS010006352.1, on the reverse strand, counting down.
TGTGAAAATTGGATTAGTAGAAGTAGACGATATTTTTGCAAAAATATCAGAAAGGCAGCTCTGTAATGAAATTTGGAAAAAATCTCTATGAATTGGTTCTTGTGACAAATAATGACAGAGCTGGAAATTGGATATATCAACCCATTTTCCTGATGAAGTTGAAACATTGTTCTTCCAATTTTCATAGCCACCACAAGATGAAATTAACTAACAACTGCTACTTAAAATATTACAAATTTTACTAAGCGCCATGAAACTCAATATTGGTGTGTCCTGGAATTGTTACTGAAAAATGGACTGCCTACTGCTTTAGCAAGAGTTTTGTTGTTAGGGTCTGGGGATTTTCTTTGGCTTCAATATCAAAAAAGCCTGCTGCAATATATGATTGATGATCATATATTGCATTTATTCCATCATTTTGTTTACCTCTACATCCTTAAATATGTTTCCTTCACAATTTTTACCAAATCTTTCTCCACAATACCAACCATCTAGATTGCAGCCAGGCCTCAGCTGCGTGTTGCAACACTTCTAGAAGTTTCAGGATGAGGATTATCTTAAGTGTATTCAGGTTTTTTTAAACTTGGTTTCCACCTTCCACTTCTCTCTCTTTATGCTCATCATATTCTTGAAAATTTGACTGGGTTTTAAAACACAATCCAATGTTTTATGGGCCATTCTTAAGCTCCCTCAGCCCCTATTGTATGAGCCCCTTTGCTCTGAGCTCAACTTTCAGCAATTTTAATCTGGATTTGCCAATCTCTAAACTTTGGTCTTCTCTGCTGATTAGTGCTTTTTTCCCCTCATTCTTCTGAGCTCTCACCTCATTTTCATAGTTATATTTAGGCTCTTACCTGGTTTTTAGTAGACACCACAGATTCCGGCACATATATTTAAGCTTCATTATTTCTATGTAGGTCAAGACATCATTGCCACTTACGGCTAGTAATGGAAATAAATCTTTGCAAGCTCATTCATATTTTTCAATTCAAAGCATAATTTTGTTTAAAGCCTTATCTACCACTGATACATTCTGTCTAATGGATCTGTACAATGCGGAAGGAAAACCAAAGATTTTACAAATTTCACATGCTTATCAGCAATTTACTTATACTGAATACTAGAACATTCAAAGAATGGAAGAATTATTTACTTATTCTGAAGACACCTTACATTTGCCTTAAAAATATTTACTGTGCATTTGTGATGCTTTTTTTTTCCTTTATAGAAATTAAATTCATCAAGTTCATCCGAAGGTAGCACAGTTGATATTGGGCTTCCTGCAGAAGAGCAACCAGAAGCTGAACCTGAAGAAGCCCAGGAGCCAGAGGCCTGCTTCACAGAAGGTTTTTGGAACAAAATTACTAATAATACTTATTCATGAAATATGGAGTTATTATGTATTTAAACTAAGTATTAATATTTATATATTTAATTACTGTTTTGTTAATGTTTGAACTATTATTATTAGTGATAGTACTTTTAGACCACAATTTACCATATGGACACTGACATCACAATTATACTATATATCAGATAGACAATTAAGAAAAAAATGAGAAACTTATAATTTTTTTTTACATAATAAAAATATTACTGAAAGTTTTATTTTAGTACGAACTACTGTACTTTCTGATATTAGTTGCAGTCTTTTAGATAATAAAATAATACAGCATTTTTATATCACTCTTCACAGATATCTATCAAAGTGCTTTATAAAGTTTACATTAGTGGAACAGCTGTTGAGTAGTAGTAAATTAAAACCGCACCTGGATGGTCTTGTGCAAAATGCTAAATGAACCTTCTAGAAATTGGCAAAACAAGAAGAAAGAGCCTTTGTGAGCCACCTAGGGCAAGAACAGTCTTACCTGGTGGATTCAGTTATCTTTCATTCCTCCTTCTATTGGCCCTTCTTACACAACTCAGTAAAACAAGAATCTGGCCATAAGCTTCATTTGCAAAAGAATTTTCTTGTAAGAAACCTTAGGGATGAGTGCACTTGATGGAGCTGGGGAAAGAAGTAGGTTTAAAACAGTAATGGAAAGATAAAAATGCCATTTTTTATATCTGTAAGCAAAAGATTTAGAGTTTCGAAAATACATTCTACTGTTGTGCGGGAGCTGGGTAATTTCTGGACATGATAGCAAACATTTCTTTAGAAATTTGCACTGGACTAATAAGAAGTAGTACTATAACAGACTTGGATTTGGAAAAGAAAATGCCATTATTGATTACTGTATTTTTCTACCTATAAGAAAGAAGAAACAAAATCAAGTCAGCAACTAAATCATAAAAGCTTCAATAAATTAAGGGCACAAGTCAGAGAAGTTATCTGGTACTGAAAAGCTCAGAATACTTATACATATAAAATACAGTATATTTTTACCTATACTTTGTATTTTGTCATTTGGCTTCAAGATCCTTGGACTTTTATCTTTTTGTGTGCAGTGTATTAAGCACTTAGTTCTTGATAAATGAGAAATACTTTTTTCTCACTTATTCATTTAATTGTAAATTCCAGTTGTCTCAGTGTTAAAATTTTTTGCCTTAGAGAAAAAGGAGGTCATCTATGTGGAAATCTATTGGGTTTTTACTAAATAGCATAGCTTCTGGAAAGGTAACATTGTACCATTAACAGAATGCATAACCGAAATTAATGCAATTCAACAAAATATCTTTTTTTTCTTCCCACTCCCTCCTCAATACATACACTGTTTTAAAGGCTGTGTCCGAAGGTTCAAGTGCTGCCAAGTAAGTATAGAAGAAGGGAGAGGAAAGCAGTGGTGGAATCTTAGAAAAACCTGCTTCAGGATTGTTGAACACAACTGGTTTGAGACTTTCATTGTCTTTATGATTCTCCTCAGTAGTGGAGCTCTGGTAAGTAAAGTGCTAACAGACTGTCACAGTATTGTCAGAAAACTTAATGGCTGGCTTTCAAAGATTGTTTTAACTTAGTTTTCTCCACCAGAAAGGATACACAATTCCATGTCTTCAAATGACATGATTAAATTTTAGTCAGGCCTTTGAAAGGATGATAGAAAAAGTTTATTCTCAATAATATGTTGAAACAAGAACAGACACAATTAATTAGAGAGAGCTTAACTCCTTTGCTGAATGTGATAGTGATACACCTGAAGCAGGGAAAGGGACAACATGCAAAGATGAGAACATATGTAACTGCTATTTGAGTTTGCTTTCTAGTTTTACTGGTGTTTACTGACATAACTGGGAAAAGAACTGTCACTGATGAAAAATGAAGAGTTTGGAAGTAACTATAATGGCATAAACAGCTTACAATACCTTGCAAGAGCCAGAGCTGGCTTATATAGTCTTACAAATGTTATATGCTTGTAACAGCAAGGAAGTTTAAGACTGTGTGTTTGTGATTATTCCCTTCTATGAATAATAATTTATTGTTTATGCTTCTAATTCAGATTCTACTGACTTATACTCATGTAGACTAAAGGAATATCTCTTTAAAAAGGGCAGAATAAAAAGAAGCCAACCACAATGTAAATCTATAACTATAAAAGAAACAAAACATACCAATAATATGCTGTTTCACAAATTCAAATAATAACGAAGAATTGAAGAAATTGGAGATGAACTGTTGAATAAAGGTGCACCTGGATCACACTGAGCTAAAGCTTTATTAAGCAGACTACTTGCCCTGGGATAATGTGGAGTATATCTAGCATCTACTTTGGTAGATGCAATTACCCTTTGATAAATTAATTAAGTGCCTACCTCATTAAAAAAAAAAAAAAGCGTTCCAAAATTGTATTATAAACTTTTCAGACCACTCCCAACACTTTAAAATATCGTTAATGGTTAGCATTTTATGACTATACCTATAATTATTTTTGGTTAAACCTTTAAGAATAATCTGCCTTTATTTGGCATAATACCAACACAACCATCAAATAAGCAACTTTTACTCAACACCATGTGACACCTTCCCCATGATTTAAAACCCTCAGAATAACAAGACTCACAACTACACTACTGAATTTTAGTTCATGCTACCAAGCAGAGAAAACCTTTAGAGACAATAATTTAAATGACATAAAAGTGCCAGCAAGAGATCCAACAAATATGAATTTCCATTGTATTTAGAGAAAGTTTAAGATGAGATCCTACGGTATTAGCAACTCGTGCTTGTGAACCTAAAGTGAGTGTCATCCATAGAACATTTATTTTGTGAAAATGCTTCAGAGACCAGGGACTAGCCCAAGCCTCTGGAGATGTGAGACCCTGCTCTGCCTTCAGCTCCCTTTGTGATAGTGAAAAGGTCTCTGGGCCTGCTAGTACTTTATCCAATGTTCACCCCAAGGCCACACTCCAGACGTGTTTTACTGTCCTTACAGCCAGGAAATCTGGCAGGCACAGGCACATTGCAGGCTGCCTGCACATCCCTGCCCTACGGGAATTCACGCAGGGAGCAGACACGCTTCTAGCTCCCAAGAGCGCTGCTAGCTTAGCCTCTGGCACACTCCCACCTATAATAAGGAAATTATATGTGTTGGGTCTTCCCAGTTTTGTGAGATAAAGTTGTTAGTGATTGCATATGAGTGTCAGGTACCATAGTGCCTGATTTCAGTATCCAAACTTACTGATACACAGATGTTAAATTGATGACTGATAGACAAATAATAATCATTTAAATCATTTAATTAAAAATGACTGTTAGTACCACTAAATATCCAAATCTTTGCAAGCTAGCACATCATTCCTGTCCTTTCAATATGATAAAATCAATTCTTCTCCATAAGAAATAATAGCATAATTAAAATTTAAAACCAATTAAAGGGAAAATTTCTTGAAGGACAGGAAGAATTTCTGAAAAGCAGAAGCTGTGTGTTTTTTCAAATGCCTAAAAATGAAAACACAGATAAAGCATAAATAACATTGCAAGGATATTAGAAATTTTATGTATCTCATAAAATGTGTAAAGCAGGTATTTCATTTATATATATATACTTTTTTTAAGAAAGAAAGAACTTGTTTTACAATTTACAACTTTAAATTTTTGAACAGTAACAGGACCTAAAAACAAAAGGTCAAGAGTATTGTCATTGTCCTAAAAAATGTATAGTTATGGCCTTGGATTTTGAAAATGGGTCTACCTAAAAACAAACCAAATTATCTCAGTAGAATTCAGTTCAGGCACATCACTTTGCAGAATCAATGCTCTTTGTAGGTACTGAAAATGATCTGAGAAGAATAATTCACCATCAGCTATAAATACAAATATCTGATCAGTAGAGTGGTTGCTGTATAATAGCTGCTTCTCCCTCCTGTGAGCTGGAAAATGTAGTTCCATAGGGACAAAACAGGTATATACTGAGTTAGCAGGAAAAGAAACATTAAAAGGACACTCCCATGCCTTTTCTTGAAGAACGATTGTTTGGGTTTTTTTGTTGGTTTTTTTCTTTTTCTTTTTTTTTTGTTATAACCTGATTTATGTGTAGTAATAAAATGGAATAATAAATATCTTTGAATGTTTTTACTCACAGGCTTTTGAAGACATATATATTGAACAACGTAAAACTATCAAGACCATGCTGGAATATGCTGACAAGGTCTTCACTTACATCTTCATTCTGGAAATGCTACTGAAATGGGTAGCCTATGGCTATCAAACATACTTTACTAATGCCTGGTGCTGGCTGGACTTCCTGATTGTCGATGTATGTAGTGTATTTCCTAGGTGTTACTTTTGTATTTCTTTTATCTTATTAAAAAATCAGATTTAAAAAACCCCATAGTATCTATGTATACCAACTAGTTTACATTTCAATTTAAAAAGTAAGATGAAAAAAATTCCATATTTCTATTTATACACCCTAGAGAAATCCTCCAATGTGCAGAAATGCATACTGGTTCTGCAGTGTATGAAGTTCGAAGTGTGAAACTAAAATATGATGTTTTACATAGTTAGGAAACCACAACCAGCTGCTATATTTTTAAGATAGAAATTTTGGGTAAAACTTACAGAAAAAGCAAATACTAAACAAGCTCAATTTTAAAATTAATATGCATTTTGTCCTGGTTTCAGTGACTTAGAAACAGACACTGAATAGGTAAAAAGTAAAGTCTATGAGCAATCATCGACTCAAAGAGTTGCTAAAAAATCCAACAGTTTCTGAATGTGTTCCCAGCATAAAAGGACTAATCAAAGCAGTTCAGTTTCTCAAGCTTTGTTTTGTGTCAGGTGCCTACAACCTTTTTTATTAGTGTGCATTATGGATTAAATATATCTCGGATTCAACTTCACATATGCAGCTACAGATAACCATGTTCAAGCACAGTACTTACTTATACGAAGAAAGTACCCTTTCTTTGGAAGTTACTTTCATTCTTTAGTATCTAAATTCTTTTCAAAATTAGTACCTACGTGGCACCTATAACAAAAAAGCTTGAAGAAGCAGGCAAGCAGAAGCACCTGTTCCTTTTCTAAACTAATTTTCACTAATATTTGACTTTATTTAAATCACAATATCCCAAATAGCCAGCTTGTGAATTGTGAAAACTTGAATACATCTTTGTGTGAAGGTGTAACACATATTCAAGTGTCTGAATAAGCTCATGATATATCCTAGATTTACACACCTGGATATTTTCTCTAATTCTGCTTTAGATTATGGCAGTTTGGAAGTTTGAAAGTCTTCAGCAGTATGATTAATGTGTTGGAGAAAGAAATTCAGATTTCAGAAGAACCTAGTTTTGTAGGTTGCTAGTGCTCAGGATTGACAAGCACAGAAAAGCTATTAACTTTTAAAAGCTAAAGAATTCACATATAATGCTTGTTTTTAAATATAGTCCTTAAGGACACCGTCACAGAGTTCTCTTTACCTGATGAGTTGTTCTTTATAATGAAAGAGAACATGAGGTCATTATGCTATTCTGGGCCCAATAAATAGTTAAGGAATTAGAGTGGCATAATGGAGGAGCATTTAGAGGAGATGGGAAATAAACAGAAGGTATTCTTTTGGACAGAAGACATAGCAACTGTAGAGAATATGGCATTTCTCAGAGTTAATGCAGGGACACAGAATACGTTAAGGCCTACGGAGTTCTGCTTCTTATGAACTGTTCTTATAAGGTCTTTAAGAAACAGCATAATCCAGGTTGTCTGCCTGTAGATCACATAAATTCAACAGTCAGGCAAAGGGATTTTAAATATATAAAAATTAATCCTTTCTACCAAGTTCCAGATGAGCAATATTGCTCTTTGACCCGTCTGTTAATTCAAAACAGGTTTCAATCATTTCCCTTTCAGCTGTGGGCAATCAAATGGGCATTATCAATTGTAATTACTGATCCCAACAGCATTGTAAAACAAAGAAAAAGGGAGAGAAATACCTGAATTAGTAAGAAGGAGAGATTAATTTATTTTGCTTTTTGTGGTTTTAAATGCCTTACTAGCAAAGTATGAAATTCAGAACTATTGTTTCTATATAGTGTTACCTTATGATATTTTTGTTTCTTTGCCTGTCATACTCTTCTTTCATATTATTTCTTTTTTTTTTTCATTTGAAAGACTTCCTATTCCTGAAGAAAGTGGTCCAAAACTAGATTCTTCTAAAGAAGTTTTTATCTCACATCTATGGTATGTAAAGTAATATGTACAATATAATAATTTTTACTTTCCTGTTTTCATATAGGTCTCTTTGGTTAGCTTAACAGCAAATGCATTGGGTTACTCTGAACTTGGTGCCATTAAGTCCCTTAGGACACTAAGAGCTTTGAGACCTCTAAGAGCTTTGTCACGATTTGAAGGCATGAGGGTAAGACAACACGAGAGAATCTGAAACTATGCATGCATAGAAAGAACCCATGCATGCAGAATAAGGAATGACAAGTCCATGCAGAAAGGCTGCACTATCTTTTTATCTCTTGCATATCTTTTACTAACAGATAAGCAAAAAGCTTCATCAATTCACCTAAATCCATACGCAGTATCACGTAGAAGTTACATTCTTTAAGGTTACTTTACTTTCTAGCCAATCTCAGGAGTTTTACATACAAGGCTTTGAAATTACCAACTATGAACTCCCTTAATAGACTCTTAATAATTAATAAAATGGAACAAGACTTTATTGTTTTTACTGATAACCATATCACAATATTTATACAGGAATCTAATTCAGCATTAGTTAATAAAACTCTTTTATGTTATCAGTTGTAATCCTTCATTTTTCTTTAAATTTGATAAATCACCTTTGGTCTAACCCCACTGAATTTTACTAAACAATACTAGAGATATATTAATACTATATCTATTTCTGAGTTTGGCTGATTTAAAAAACAAATCAAGTTACTTCATTTCTCTGTGAAATTATTCTTTTTGTAAGGTAAATGCTTTTATTTCAACAAATCTCTGTTCAATAATCAATACCATGTATATAAGATAATTTCTTACCTTATTCTGAGTAACTTAGAGGCCCTGCTTACTAATCATCTCACTCAAGAAAGCATTTTAACTTCTTTTTTTCATTTTTTTTATACCTTCTGTTCCTTAAAGCCACTGAATACAAACTAACTCTATATGCATGACATTGAAATATGTTTTAAGATAATGCTTTTTGCTACTTCATGGAAACAGGGAAGGAATCAATGCACTTATGAATTTCAAGTCAATTATAAACCAGTGGAATACCCTGGAATATACTGTCTGAACAACCTTTAGATACAAATCTAAGCTTAATCAAATCAAATGGAGTCTTAGAATTATCTTCTTTAAATTGTGTTCATCAGGCTATATATCTCTACCTCAGAATGCATCAGAAAAAAATACCACTAACCAACAATTACTAGATTAATAAATTTTAGTTTCATATAGCAAATTGACTTTTAAGAGTTTTGTCCTCATTTGAAATCCATGAATTGATATTCAGCAGGGTAAGAGCTGGTCAAGTACTACAGAATGTAAAAATATTCATTTATGTTCAGAAGGTCTATTTGATTTAGCCATTTTCTCCTTGTCTTTCTTTGTACTTACTGTTCATGAACATTCAGATACATGTGGTTTTGTGCAGAAAAATGTTGGGAAATTGCTGTCAGCTTCACTTTTATAATAATGTTCTGGTCATCTGCAGGAGGACTGGGAGACCAGTATAGAAGTTACACAGGGACAAGAAATGTAGCTCTTTAGATGATGTTGGGAAAAGATCTTTTCAGAAAGATAATGTTAAAATTGATTGCCAAATGTTTTATGCCGTTTTCTTGTATCCTTACATGATTGCCTTCATAAATTTTCCACTTAAAAGGCTTGGGATATTCATGCTCAAAGTACTTATTATTTGAAATCTATTTACTGCTTTCCCTTATTTCTTATTGAATACCTACGAAACTATGCAAGAAGCCTAAGAATATGCAAGAAACCATAGAATTTCAGATACAGAACATGAATAATTCATGAGCAACTTACTGTCTAGGAATCACAGACAAGCCTGGAAAAGCAAAAAATATTTCAGCTCCGTTCTCCACTATTAGTGATAAACAATGAATACCTGATTCCGGTCACTTGGCAAATTTGACTGGACAATTTTATAGGCCTTATCTTTATGATTAGTTACATGCACTTCTGAAAATGGTTTATCCAAAGCACTTGGCAAGTATTCACAGCAGCTCATTAACAGATAGTAGCATTACTTTATGAATGACTCACGAACAGTAAAAAGATTCAAATAATAAATAATTGACCAGCTCATGATAAGATTATGGTGAACCTGCCAACAGAAAGTAAAAATAAATCAACCTTCTTTGCTTTCTTATATTGCCTATACCAACACTGAGCTGTGACAAAACAAGCTGAGATTTTATTCAGCATTTATTAATCATTTTAATTTTTACTTCCATTTTCAAAACTGTGCAAATTTTGCCTTGAAAATATAAAAAACCATATGTGTTCCAGGAACTTCACTGTTTGTAAAAAGCCCTGCATCATTTTGTAAAACAATCTGTTAAGTTCTCAGCTACTTTAAATCAATCTTCTTTTTAAATAAGTTTACCATTCTAGTGAATTGGAAGAATATACCATTTTATATAGTATGTACTAGTAACAATTTTGTTATCCTTAAATATGAAATACACTTCAGTATATAAGTTATATTCTAAGCCTATCGTTATATTCTGTAGTTACAACCTAATTTTATAATTATGTTGTTTCATAAATGGGATAAATCCTGTTTCCAAAATGAATATAAGATATATGAATCACTTGCACCACAGGGTATAAGTAGTCCATAGCCTGTGCTTGCCTTGAGCACAGAAGTGAATTTTGCCTTGTTAAAAGCATTTAAAATATCTACTAGTATACTGACTTCTGAGACATTTTAATACTTTCTGTAATGAATCTCAAAACTGACTCCACCCAGATGCTGGAAGGCAAAGTAAAGAATTGCTTTAATTTACTTTAAATTTCTGTCTTAGGGTTTATATTCTTATCTTGGTGTACATACTGAGCAGAAGTATCTGCAAACTGAGATTTGAATATACCCATTGCTTTTTGTTTAGCTTTTTAGTACGTGCAATATAATGCTTTTGCGCTAGTTCTGAATTGATATGCTATTCGTAAATGTAGAATACTGAGTATACATTGCTTTGCTGAGTTAGAGAATTACGTGAAAATAAAGCATGTGTTTGTGTCTAATTCCACAAAACAAAGCATGTCATGCCGTGCTTGATTTACTTATTAGAGAAATAGTAGAAGGCAGCAAACAATCTGAAATCCACTTGCACTTTCAGTTTTGCATGCCTTATGCATATTTCTGGCTGATGGCTTTAAACATTTACTGTATTTCAAATTTCCAGTCCAATTTCATAACTTGTAAAACTAAATTGGAATATTTGATGTCTTAAATATCCTCTAAAATTCAATGGCTATTCCTTAGATTCCCTTACGCAGAAAGCAATAATGAGGCATTTTCAAGAGTATTACAAACCTCATTAGCAGGAAAGAAACATTTCTCATATGATTGATTTATAAAACATAACATCAAGTGTCTGTCATTACAGAGTCACAACTAATAACAGGCTATATATTTCTATTTCATATAGGATAACCTTTCTTCAGCTTGGATGGGGTAGACCACTGGTTCCTCCCCTTATCTGTATTATGGGTATAGTACTTCCCCCTTTTCTACCCTTAATGATTACAATGTGACTAATCACTACATTGTTTATTTAGGGTTAGAAGGAGAGACAATCTTATTTGAGAATCTCAGTAGCAGCAAAACTAGATTATATATATTAACCATATACCCTCTTAATTGCTTTAAATCTTTTGAAATAATCCTTTGGAATTTCTGATGTCAGACAACATGAAAACTTTTAAGAAAATCAGTAATGTTATTTAGAATTATCTGAGTTGTCTTTGCAGGAGAAAGGTACCTCAGGTATTTTAGACGCTATTTTAACTGAGATTAAAAATAGCTTTCTTTAAAAAATTTGAATCAGGCTTTTACATTGTTTTGGAAAGATCTGTTCTTTACTCTGTTACTCAGTTTATGGATACATACATTCCAAAATACCTCATTAAAAGTTTTGAACATTACTTGTAATACATTAAGCACACACCAAAACACTATGATCTGAATAGTCACAATTATAGATACTTATATAATTGCAGTTTAAATTTTTGCATAATTTTAAAGCCCCTACATGGTGCATTAAGTAAATCACTCCAAGAACATATAGATAACATGAGACATTGTATAACATATGTAATCTTTTCTTGGAGTCTGAATTCAGTCTTCTTTGGCCTGTGTTGGAAACTAGTTTTTATAATTTTTATAAACTGTCAATAACAGTATTTTTTTTTCTAGTGTTTTTCTTGGAGTCTAGATATGTTCTGCAGGAGACATGTCACTGATACAAAAAATTCACCTTCACTATCAGATCTTTAGAAAAAGCCAGTTCTTGGACTAAAACACTTGCAAGCACCAACTACAGGAGAGTATCACCAGTGCAGGATTATTTACAGCTTCAGTATAAATGATGTATCAATATAAACAGCATTCACTGTGAATTCAACATTTTATCTCACAGTCCAGAATTATGTATTCACTTTCAAGAAAGTGTATTCACTATCTTCCAGAAGTTTCTCTTAAATACAGAGGAATATATTTTGTTGATCAAAACATTATTCCCTTTGAAGGATTTTGTGAGGATTGTGATCTTATTCATCTTATATGGTTGAAACTGATAGGATTTTTGTCCAAATTTGTGGGTTTTGTATCTTGAAGAAAATCCTTACTTTTAGGATCAGAATTTAATGGAATTTGAATGACATACATAATGTAGTTTACACTTTAATTAAAAATGGTAAAGAATACATAAAGGTTAACAGCATTTCATTTATGCAACAGGAAGAGCAAAAGGTTTTTTTTTTTCCACTGCATCTGGTGAAATTCAAAGATACTGTTCCCACATCAAATAATTATTCATGCTCATGTGTATTTACCAGGTCTTCTCAAACAAGTGCAGCCATGTGATTTGCTGCTTGTCAGATATTGTATTTAATCATACAGTATGTTAAATTATGTCTTTTCTTCTATGCTGTCTTCAAAAGTATTTTGTTGTATACTTGATCTCTGGTAAGAAACAGAATCAAAACTGCCCCAAGAACTACAGTAGTTTGTTAAATCTAACAGTGTAGCTTGCTTTTAATAGACTGTTACATGAATAAGAAATGATTCTGTTGCTACTTTAGCCAAGTTAAATTTTCTTATAAAAGCTAGAACTGCAGAATCATTAAGGTTAAGGAACCTCCTGAGATCTAGTCAAATCTCCCTCCTAACAGTTCCATAATTCGAAGATATCAACTCACCACCCAACAGTATGAAACTTTTCCACCACAAAATGTTATAAAAGTAGTTTGTGCATGTCTGAGGAAGTATTTTGCTTTCTTTGAAGATAAAATTCACTATCAGAAGCAATCTTCAGTCAACTGCACTTGTACAGTAACAACTAAGGAAAAATAGAGAAGACTGCAATTGGCTTAAGGGAGTGATTGTCTTTTCCTCTGAGATCTTTTGTCTCTTGCTTCAATTTAATTTGTTCATTACTGTTAAGATTAAGATTTTGTTGTAGCTCCTTGTCAGGTCTCTCTGATTCTTTCCCTCTGTTTGTATTTCTTTGCATACTCTACGTTAAATTCAAATTTTTATTTACAATTGCTGCTTTAAATTATAATTGTCTAATAATCTTCCCTCTAGTCCCAATACAGTCTTCATTTTACTCAAAAATTGCAAACTTTGTCATAAATCTTCTCATAAATGCTCAAATTTTTAAATTGTTTCACATGTGAGGTGCTTATCATGCCACCTCTAACACTGACAAAATGCATTAATTTCTTCAATGGAACAAGCTTTTGTGGGTTTTTTCTTTATTGAAATGACTTCATTATCAAAAGTTACTTTTACGTACTTTCTATTTGCTACTTTGTAGTGATCTTGAATTAAGGATAAGAAGGAGTTTGCTAGAATAAGATTTCAGGTTTACTTTTTCCTTTGTGTCTAACTTTTCTGAACATTTTTCTAAACATTTTTTAATTCTGGCCTACATAATCACAGGTCATGAAGTTAAGAATTAATTATATGTATGTACATGGCATTAAGGCAAAGTGTGTAGCAAAGGCGGCAATATTCTTGTTATTTTACTATGCACTCCTTAAAGGCAAAATCCATAAGATACTTCTCATTTTTGTTGGAAGACAGAAAAAGACAAAGCCAGACTCTTCTCAGATATGTACAGTGATAACAAGAGGCAACGGACACAAGTTGGGTTGTGGGAATTTCCTAACGGTTTTTGGTGAGGTTTGTGGTTTTATTTTTGAGGGGTGGGGGTATTTGATTTTGGTGGGGGTTTTGTTTGTGTTGGGAGCTTTTTCTACAGTGAATATATGGAATATATGGAAATACCAGAACAGTGGAACATAATTAGTGGATTATAGGCCACACCTTCATACAAACATGGTGCACCACCCCATCTTCTGTTTGTGGATGAAGTTACGAGAGTTTCTCATAAGAAGTCCGTTAAGATAAGATAGAGAGGAGTAATTCAGCATAGTTCCTCCCCACAATTATTATTTGGATAATGTCAAGTATGTTGACTTTCTTTCTCAGAAATATTTAATTCTCATCCTCTGTTGTCTCTAAAGCCAGTTCATAGCTGATCATCAAGCATATGCAGCATGCTTCTTCCCGGTGTACCCATTCCAAGCTACCCCATGAGAAAATATATAGTTTTGAGGTGTCTTGTTAAAGTATGTATTGGTAAGTATCTAAGGATCTGGACAGGCTGGAGCAATGGGCTGAGGTCAATTGTATGAGGTTTAACAAAGCCAAGTGCCAGGTCATGCACTTTGGTCACAACAACCCCATGCAACGCTACAGGCTTGGGGAAGAGTGGTTGGAAATCTGCCTGGTGGAGAAGAACCTGGGGGTGTTGGTCAACAGCCGGCTGAACATGAGCCAACAGTGTGCCCAGACGGCCAACAGGGCAAACGGCATCCTGGCCTGTATCAGAAACGGTGTGACCAGCAGGCGTAGGGAGGTGATCGTCCCCCCGTACTTGGCACTTATGAGACCACACCTTGAGTACTGTGTCCAGTTTTGGGTGCCACAGTACACGAAGGACACTGAGGGGCTGGACTGAGTCCAGAGAAGGGCAATGAAGCTGCTGAGAGATCTGGAGAACATACCTTATGAAGAGGAGCTGAGGGAACTGGGGCTGTTTAGTCTGGAGGAGACTGAGAGGAGACCTTATTGCTCTCTACAACTACCTAAAAGGAGGTTGTAGCGAGGCTGTTGTTAGTCTCTTTTCTCAAATTACTAATGATAGAACGAGAGGAAATGGCCTCAAGTTGCATCAGGGGAGATTTAGATTAGATATTAAGATAAATTCTTTACTGAGTGGTTGGGCACTGGAACAGAGTGCCTAAGAAGGTGGTGGAGTCACCATCCCTGGAGGTGTTAAAAAACGAGTAGATGTAGCGCATAAGGCTATGGTCTAGTGGCTAGAGAGATGTTAGGATGAAGGTTGGACTTGATGATCCTGGTGGTCCTTTCCAACCATGATGATTCTACGATTCTACAGAAATGCTAATAGTCACCACTGCTGCTTGGTCTAATAGAGGTACCTATTTGTTGTGATCAGCTCCATAAAACAGTCTGTAAATAAGATGTTCTGAGATATAAGGGGCCTGTGGGATTGTAAAATTTGGACATAGAATTTGTGTCAGTATATGAAAATGTACACTAGGGCTGAAAATTTGTACTATTGCAAAGTATGTTTTCTGAGGATATTTTAGTTATCTGAAAAGTGTTGGAGAACAGAGTACAGTGCTCTTCTGTAGCATTTACCATAACCTAAAGTCTAAATCCCATCTCAGCTCGGGTTTATATGCTATTTTAAATTGTCCAGCAGTACCCAGAAAGGCTGAGAGTATTGTTTTAGCCATTCTGTACCATGGAGGTCATTGATAGTTTAGATCACTCCTGCAAAACATGCTTGCTTTTGTGATTCCTAGCTCCAGGAATTATGTCTTCCACATACTGCACATTGCTTAAAGTGCTTTGTGTGAGGTTTTCTGATAGGTCTAACAATAAGTGATTTGACTTTACAGCTGTTCATGGGTAAGCATCCCAAATTAAAGAAAATAAGTATTACCTAAAATGTTGTCTGGATGTCTGATGGGAATACACATCCCCATGGAAAAAAAAAAGAGTGGAATTACACAATCAAATGACACAACTGATCGCAACATTTACCATAGCAGCATCTGGAAACTTTATTTATGGATTAACAGACTCATAAGAACTTCCTTTACACATTATAAGTTGCAAAATACCACATCAACAATTGGCAGCTATGTTCACCCATCAAAAAAGAATCTAAAAATAAAATGCTAAGTTATCCTCAGAAAAAGTATCCTATGTTTTTTTTTCTGTCTTTCAGGAAACTTAAGAAATTAAATTGGCTAAGTTGATGCTGAGGATTTCTGAGTATTTCACTTTGGATCCCAATAAGAACAGTAAGCATTTGGCAAGTTGGTAACATAACATGTATTTTTGTCAGGTTAATTTTTCTCAGCCAAATTACCATATTTTCCTTCACAGCAATCCCAAAACCACATGCTTATTATGTTGCCTCTATTTTTCACTTTTTAAATACATTTGTAGAAGGATTTTGGTTTCTTCCTAGAAATAGGAATCTGAGTCCTGATAAAAAAAAAAAAATCAAAGGCTAAGAGTTTGATTATGAACAATAGATATTATGACTGCTGTTGCACATACAGTTATTGGATAATTAATTTTAATCACACATATCACAAAATGGAAAGAAAATATTTATCAAGCAGTCTTTATGATCCTTTGCCATTCAAAAACAGATCAAATATTTGCACGTGACTTGACAAAAGAGCTATTTTATATCAATATTCCTAAACTTGTTCATAACATGTAGAATGGTAAGCTGTTGAAGACAAAAAATAGCATAATCATTTATTTAAGTTAGACAAAATTTCACACTTAATAAACACTAACACCTCAGCCTGACCCACCAAATGCCATTACTCCTAGGGTTAGGGCTAAGAGAGCCACAAAGACTAAACCCAAAAAGTTGCAGGCTTTCTGGCACTCTCAACCTGATATCTAAACTCAAAGATAATGGGTTGTGGAGGATGAGGTGCCCAGTACCATAGGTGAGCCAGATGAAAAAGGTGTGGAGTGAGAAAAGTTGGTGCACTGCAGAGCTAAACTTGGCATGCGTTGTGCCTCTCTCAGCAAGAAGCATAATCACAAATGATTTGGAGGCTGAAATGCCCAGCACTATGAGTGGGGCAGATGAACAAGGTGTGGAGCGAGCAATGCTGGTGCAGTGTGATGCTCCCCTTGGCATGTATTCTGCACATTCTGTAGCCCTGGAGCTGTAAGCTCTGTGACTTTCCCAATACTAAGGCTAACACATGCACTACTGGTAATGGAATCTGGATGCTGAAGTGCACAGCGCTATTGGATGGCCAAATGAAAATGCTAAGGAAGGAGGAATGTTGATGCACTGCGGTGCTCCCCCTGGAATGCCTTTTACATGAGCAGTGTCTCTAAACCTGGTAGACCTTGTGGCTCTCTCAACCCAAAACCTAATATTACAGGACTTGCTGGCTGAGATAACAAAGACATGGCTGGATGGATGTCGCGGTCCGGGCGCCAGCGTCCGTACCGCCTCCCAAAAGGGAAGAGGATTGAGGGCAAGGCGAGACACTA
>JAVSBS010006352.1:0-17652 GCA_033124195.1 Coracias cyanogaster | reverse complement strand
GATGCTAGGAGAAAGGTTGGACTTGATGACCCTGGAGGTCCTTTCCAACCATAATGATTCTGTGATTCTGTGATAAGTAAAAGAATTATCACAATCTCTCTCTCTTCCTACTTTCCCTTTCTTCCTCCCTCATTCTGTCCTCATCTGCTAGGCTGCATTATCAGATATCTTTTACTAGCCAATTTAAATGTTGGGGAAATAGGATAAGTTTTCATTTACTATATTTGAATAAGAGTTCACATCTACATTACTGGTGTGGGAATGTACATATGCTTTATCCCTTCAACATAAAGAACTTTTAATTCTTATATATCCATAAATGACATCCCTCTTCCATCTAACTCCATGCATACACTCAGATGAGACAGGGTATCTTGTGTGGAAACATTTTTCCTGTACTGCATCATCAGTTATCTTCCTTCACGGGCACCTCCAAATCTCACACTAAGCAACTGCAGCAAACATCCCAAAGCCTCCACTGAAGCTTAGTTTTAATTTTATGCGCTAGACAGTGTTTGTATTCTGTCTGCTGGCCCACAGGTTGGGTACCTTCATTGCCTTTGTGAGAGGAACATTTCCAACTGACATAGCTCCTCCTAAATCAAGCCTCATACCCATTTCCTCCAATCCACCCTGACCTTCTGCTATGTTATGACTTGCAGAAGTGTCTCTTCTAACTTCAGAGAAAGGCAGTTTTCATCTGCTTTGTAGTACCAGAGAGAACAGGAAGCCATTATTACAGCATTTTTGTTGTTATTTGGTCAGGACAAAGAGACTGCCCCAACCACTTTTGTCAGACTGAGCCCCCTACAATCTTACCAACACCCACAGGTTGTTTGCAGGGAGGGACAACAGGAGTGAAGGCGCTGCTTTCACATGGCATTGCAGAAACTAAATGGTCCCTGCTTTCCAGCTGGGACTGTAAATACACTGAGTGCGTACTACACTGCTAGTACAAGATGTTTACACTACATTATACTATGTCTTGAAAAAATAAGTGCTTATTGATAAATTACTTCTCAGTGGTTTTTCTTTTATTTTGGGAAAACAAGTTGTTCCCAGGTGTCATGTTTACTGAGTAAGAAAATAGTACTCTCAATTTTCAGGCTTTGGGGAATTTCAAAACAGTAGAAATTCAGATGAAATCCCTGTTTTCTCATTCAAGTGGCAGTCCCTTTCACTTTATAACTTTTTCTAAATTGTTTAGGATGAAAAGGGTTTACACAAGGTTTTATTTTTAGATGGTAGATGTTAAGTCCTTTAAAGGATTCTAAAGGATTCTTGTTAATCTTTTGCTCTCTACTATCTATCTTTGCATTTATAATTACCTTTCAAAAGGGTTTGTCAATACAGCAATTTATATTTTGGATTTGGTTTTTCTGTGCAATTAGCAAAATCCAGAGCTGGGGGGGAAGGGTGAGGGTGACGGTGGATGGATTTGGTTTGGTTTTTTTTCCTTTGAACTTCTTTCATGTAGGGGTCTTCCTTCCTACCTAAAAGAGCAGAATGGGTACACATCTCTCTTAAATTTGGTTTGCATGGCAAATATTTTGATTGCATGCCACCTTATAAGCATCTGCCTATTTTTGTGAGCACCAGTCTTTGGAAAACATCATTATTTGCATATAGAAAAGTTCCTATTATAGGTTTCTGACTTGTCTGATAGGAACATGTGCCCATGCTTTGGGTATACTAGAAAATGCAGAGTATACAAATGAGGATTCAGTGGTAGTGGAAAAGCTATCAGATAAAAGAAAATGAAGAAGAGTCATACCCTGAATTTAAGCTGCTGGACAGCTGATCTCACCATATTGGTGCTTGGCCTGTGAAGGTCCCCTGATATGCTGCCATAATTTAAAAAAAATCAGTTGATGCACTGATTCTCTTATAGCTGTTGATGCATGAATGCAAAAACCAAGGGATGATAATTCTCATGACAGAGGTTTGCTCCAGTGATTCCTTGCCTTGGACTATCAGATAGTGCTAATCTTTTTGACTCAGGTATGCGCTTTCTTCATGGTCTCCCTTAGATGCTCCTTTGATCCCCTGACCGAGAAAGTTATGGTATTACTTATATCTTTTTCTCTCTTGCCTCAACTCCTCCACAGTTTAAGAGAGAATACACTTGTCTGTTACCTAATGCCCACCATCTGGTCATGTCAGTGTGGTTTCAGCGTCTTCCAGCCTTCTTTGTGTGATGTCCTCAAAATCCTTCACCATAAGAACATGCTAAACATGCTAAACTCGGATCAAGTATGTCACCTGAGCCTTCATTCTTGTCCACTCACAGCGTACCTACCTACTCTTCCCAACAATCTTACCATTGTGGTGGACCCAAAATCCACCAATGGCTACTTGCTTGCTTCTTCATCTTTCATTGCAAATGTTCTCTCTGGCAGCTTTGTGTACAGTTGGACTTTGGACAGTTGAGCAGGGGAGATTCATGATCTTATGGCAGATGTTCTTACCTCATGCTTGTTCAAGACAAGGCATTACTCATAGCTGACTCTAAAGTCCTGCCCAAGTCAGTGTCAGTGTTTCATCTGAGTCAGGAATGAATTTCTGTATTTTGCTCTAATGTGGCTTATGCTATTTGTGCTATTGTCAAACTCCCTATGCACACTGCTGTCTTAGAACAATTGGCTCTTCAATCTTTCAACTGCTAAGAGAGTGATGCATAGCTTTTTGTAACCAGCACTGTCTGAAGTCCACAACTGCATGACTATACTGATAGTCACTTAAAGAGAAAGAAACTATTCAGTTTTTTTAGACACATGTATTCAAGCCCACAATTTGTTCCTCTCCCTTGGAATTCCTGAAGGCTTTCTCAGGCTTTTCCAGCTGTCAAGGAACTGAGTACAGGAGGAGCATGTCTTATGCTTGTTAGGGCCATATAGCATGCATAGAACATAAGGATTTAATCCATAAGGGTTCTGGTGAAGTAAAAATTATGTCTTTCTGTGCTTGTGTATATGAATCTTATGTGAGAATATATACACATAAAAGAATATGAGGGAACAGTTAAACAACCTCTGTAGCCTTTGATGGACTCCTTCAAAGGACTCTGATATGAGTCCTCTGGCATATTAAGTCTTTTGGAAAGTTTTCCTGTTTAAGCCTAAGATGATGAGGTTGACAACTTCCAAAGTGGAGGCAAATAAAGTACTTCATCATTTTAAGAAGGAAGAATGTTGGAATCATAGAATCATTCTGGTTGGAAGAGACCTTTAAGATCATCAAGTCCAACCATTATGTTCCAGGCATAACCGTATAGTCTTCCATCTTGAAGATGGTAACTTCCTCTTCATGTGCACCAGGGAAAGGGTTTGGAACTTCTCCAAAGAAGCTGCAAAAGTTATGGAAAAAATGGATAAGTACTACTGAAGATTGTTCCTGGTTTGTTTACATATTTCAGGAGGCCCTGATATATCCATTAGTCAGGTCCAACTTAGGAAAGCCTGTGGCTGCTGAGGTGCCAGGATCTATTGAAGCTATTTTGCTGTGGGACCTATAACACATTTATGTCTCACTATGCATTTCAGATATGTGTCCCACAGCAAGGCTGAATCTAGTAAAGCTGCCATATATTCTACTCATACAGCAGGGACAAGCTGATATTTTGCACAATCCTCCTTCTAGTTATATATGCACGCTCTGGTAGCTAAACTGATTTTTTTATTATTATTATTATTTTAAAATTTTTTTTTAGTTCCATTTTGCTGTGTTCTTTGGACAGTTGTCATAAAAAAGATACAAACAGTAACAACAAAAAACAACTAGACTACTAATTTCTATTGACATAATTGCATATCAGCCAGCAGATAAGACAATTAGCATTGCAGTGATTCTTTTATGTATCTACTTGATGTTGAAAGATAAATGTTATGAAAATGTAAACATTAAAAAATTGTGTATGTATGAAATACTGCTTTCTTCTAGAGGAGACATGGTTTCCCGCCATGACTACTTTTTTCCTGGATTAATATCAATTGAAATGTAAAATGGTCTAGAGCCCATTTGTCAGATGTTGCTTCTCACTTGCCCTTATTCCTATTCCACCTATCTGAAGCTATAGGAAGGTGAACAAGCAGAATCAGCTTGGGCTTTTGCAGCTTGCTCACTGAAGTCAACCTGACCAACAACATCCCAGCCTTGAGGAAATGCATAGGTAATTTAAAAAAAACCGAAACAACTCTGCAAATATCTTTCTCCAATTTATTGGCATTATTTTCTGTATCAAGGAAGAACAGAAAATAGGTCTGAAAGAACAGCTCCTTTTAAAATAAAAAATATATTTAGAATCACATACTTTCTTCAGAAGAAAAAGCAAAAATAAGAGCTGTAGTTGCCAACATTCTTTTAACCCCCTACAGACTCTTCTCAACAAGATGAGATTGACAATTTTTATTTGCTAAATTTTTAACTCATTAAGAAATGCTAATTGATCTCTTTTTTGCATTCAGTTTTTACTTTTCAATTTGTTTTCTCTTCTTTTCTTTCCATTTGCTGTAACTTATATGTATAGGTATCATGTCTATACGTATGGGTGCTATCTTGAATATATATTATGTAAGCTAATGTCCTGGTTATCCTGACATACCTCAGCTATTCTCAAAGCAAATACTAAAAGAGTAAATGGAAAAAAACCACTGATAAAGCAATTATCTCCACAGTATGTGTCGAAGAAATTAAAGACTTCTTCCTAAGGTGGACTTCACAGTCAGCTAAGCATCTGACCAGCATGTAAAAATGCAGTTTTACATTATAAATGTGATAGGGCAAAGGCTCAACACTAGTGGGGAAACAAAAAAATCAAACAAAAACAAAGCAGGAACAGAAAACAACTTCTCAAAGTTTTAATTTTCTTTTCTTTTTTTTTTCTTAAAAAACCTTCCAGGGGGACTGGATAGCTCAAGGGGTTGGTAATAGGATACAGAGCCTTTCATCTCTAGGTCATCAGTTCGCATCCAGGCCAGGTCAGTAGTGACCAAAAATTGTTACCATTTTATGGGTTTTCAGTGACCTATATAAAATAAGTTGTTGGAACTGTTGTTGGAACAGTTGCTGGAAGCTGTTCACTTCTTATTCAAGAAGATGTGGCTGATCTTTTGGAAGTCTCAGCAGCTAGACTGCATATTACCTGTTCATCTAAAGATGCGAGATGCACTGATGGCATTTTCTAGAAATCTTCCTTTCTACAACTATTATCAATTCATAATTGTTGTAACAATTACTGCAACTGTTCGTATTCTGCTGCCTGTTCTGGATCTGTGCTGTGGTCCAATGGATCTCAGGGTTGTTAAAAAAGGTAAATGCCACAGGCACTCAATTCATACAAAACCATTCTTTGTGTGAGCACAGGTAACCTTAATTTATTTAAGTTGCAGGACTAAGTCCCCATCTTTCTTTCTTGACATCTTTATTTTCAGGTTTTTCACCAAGGTTAAACAGAGGAATTCAATCAGTATAATACATCCAGAAAACTTTTATGAGTGAAGGAAGAAAAAAAAAAGATAAACATAAGACAAGCATTAACTGGCCTAGAATTTCAAAGCAGCAATACAGTGTCATAGATCAGGTCAGACCTGGAATGAATTCCAAAATAAATGCATTCCTAATTTTTATGTTCTCAGTTCCATTAAGCTTAAGTAGCAACAGATTCCTTCTCCCCAACAGAAGAAATATTTCCCTTGCTCCTTTCAATAAGGTTTCTTACATTCAGAATATTGCTGGGACCTTGTTGGACTTTTTAAATGGCTGACTTATGCATACCTCACCTAGATACTTCACATTTTCTGTAATGGAAATCTCAAGAAGCAAGCATGCTTCCTTTAAAGTTATCACCAAAAATAGAAACTGCCAGGAAAACCTGAATTTTAAAACATCAAGGTTTTATAAACGGTAAAGATAATTCAGTTACAAAAAGGTCCCATTTGTATTGTCTGGTAATGGAGGAGGCCCTTAAAATGAGAAGAAAATATGCCCTGAAAATAACATTTTTGCCTAAGATTTCTAAACAGGTCCTAATTCCTGGCCATATCATTTGGGAGGAGGGGGGGTGCTGAGTGATGAGTAACACAACCATGATCTGCTGCTTCCAAAGGCCTTCAAGAGGTTGTGAAATACAGGTAGTAAGACTGAGCACCTTTGAGCTTGCTCAGAATGTTGCTGGTAGCGGTGAAGACCCCTCTGTGTTGCAGAAAGGGAACAAAGATGGACTAAGACACCTTAATAACACCCCAACAATCTATGGCAATCCTTTCCTGTCTTACTGCAGGAAGTCGACTACTGAGAATTAGACCCTACTGTATACTTTATTTTACCTTCCCACATGGTCCTAAAATTTTTATAGAGAAAAAAGTAAAATTTAAAATAAAGTGTAACTTGTAAATGAAATCTGGTATTGGATACTTCAGGAGAAATGATTGCTCAGCTATTAGCCAAACAAATATCACACAAGTTTTGATAGCTGTGACAGACACATGTGATTAATTACTGTATATATCCAAAAAATACACTTTATATCTACATATATAATTACTGCCATCTTGCCTGCAAGGGTCTGAGAAGGCAACTGGCTAAAAGTAATTTAAAATGCAAAATCAAAACCCCTAAATATGTCCTTGACATATGTCCTTCTTTAGATAATTGAAGGGTATTACTGACTTAAACTCAATACATGAAACAATAAGACTGGAGCTTGAAATAAATTATGTTGATTCAAGTAGACATATTGCAAAACTGTCTTGCTTTTCTATACAAAGAAATTAATCTTTGTTATAATCTTGCATGGAACAATAAGGCAATAAAGAGATTTATTTAATTCCTGCATAATCCTTTCAATGTAGAGCTTAGTTTCTAGATTCATGGCATTTGTGTTTTCAGCTTAAATTTCAAAGCTATGTTGATCAAATCTACAGGTTGCCATTTTTCTTTAAACATTTTTAAGCTATAATTTGATGCATTTTTAGAATTTCATTATGCCTGTATTTATATTTAACATATTTGTCTTTTTTACATAGAACACATTAGTGTCAGGCTTCATCTTAATACCACCAGGTTTTCTCTTTTATTTTTCTTTTAATTATTTTAATTTTGTCACTTATTTTCCTTTCATTACATGTACGAATGTTAACTATTTAAAAGAATAGTGGAATGCTACAGTTATTAATGTACTGCTTTAACTTTTCTAGTATTAGTTTCCAAACAAGGATTTATTAAGCATTGGTAAAACAGTGTAAAAAACTTTGTTGCTGTAAATATTCTTACACTCTTTTCTTTTCCCCCTGTATTTGTGTACTAGGTGGTTGTGAATGCCCTTTTAGGAGCAATTCCATCCATCATGAACGTGCTTCTCGTTTGTCTTATATTCTGGCTAATTTTCAGCATCATGGGAGTAAATCTGTTTGCTGGGAAGTTCTACTACTGTGTTAACACCACAACAGATGAAAGGTTTGAAGTCGACCAAATCAACAATTTTAGTCAGTGCGAGGAACTCATAAAAAACAATCAAAGTGCCCGATGGAAAAACGTGAAAGTAAACTTTGATAATGTAGGATTTGGGTATCTTTCTTTACTTCAAGTAGTAAGTGATCACTCTTTATATACCTCTTACTGTTATATGTAATAGTGAAAAGCAATTCTAGCAACAAAGGCAGAAAACATATTTACCTGATGAGTTTTATCTGTGACTTAGTTATACTGCTGCACTGATAAACTATTATGCTTTTCATGGTAAGCAGCACATAGAACAAACTAAGACGAATAAAGAATTTTTAGGACATCTGACAGAACAAGTGCTATTATACCTATTTATAGCTCTCTTAGTCCTCCAGTCCCTTCTAACTTTAAAAGTTTCTAGAATTGTCTAGGGATGGTATTCAGCTATCTGAATACTTTAAGTCTTACTGTTGTTGAAAAACAAATTCTGTATTGGTTTGATTATGTAACAGCCAAGAATTCCAGGTAGGAAACCCATTTGCAGTGATGTGTCTGCCACCAGTGCAGACTGATGTGATCTAAGAGGCAATTTCTCATTGGAAGAGAAATAAGAAAGAAAAAATATCATTGGATACTATAATCTATGAAATATTTTCCCTACTATTTCTGTGCATAAGCACCTAGTGGAGTCTATTTAGCAAAAATGGAGGGAAGAAAAGAAGGAAGAAAATATACACAGGAAGTTACTATAAGGTTATACTCTCAGTATCAAAAATTGTGTCCTCACAACACTAAATATCTTTGTATTTTGGAGTAGCTAACAACCTGACCCAGCTTTAATCAAGAAAATAGACTCTATGTTATGTGTATTCAACAACTTCTATGGTTTTTTGAGGTTACTGTCTAATTCTGTAGAATCTTAGTTCCCATTTTTATAGTCTTTAAAGAAGATCCTAGCTTTTACGTTGGCATAAGAAATCTCAACAATGCAAATCACTAACATGATGCAGTGGTATTGACATGGCCCTGCACAGGGTATAAAACAATAGTTCAGAGCATTCTGAACTGCCTCCCCCAGCTAATAATGCATCTCATCTGTATGACTGATAACTCTGCCAATTTAAATTTCGCTATGATTCATTATTTACTTTACTGTTACACCAGGAAAGAGTAGAGAGGGACCAACAGTATTAAAGAAACAAAATACTGAATCAAATTTGATTTTGATAACAAAACTGGATTGTAATAGACTTTATAAAATATCTGTTTTCTCTGTTTATTTTTTTAATCCACTGGCCTAAAACCCCCCCTGGGGTTGGAGGGACAGAATGCTTTATGAGACATGTTCAGGAGAAACAAGACATCAGCAAAACTCTTTCCAAGGAGTTTGCAAAACTTCTTGCAGTAGTAATCTAGTCTATTCTGAGATAGGGATAGCACCAGGTACATTTTTGCTTGGCTTTATGGCCACAGTCACCACCCCTCAGCTACTTGCAGCCCTATATATTCCAGTGTCCCAGCTATGCATACCTTATTCTTGCTCTTTGAAAAGCAATAAATATTTCTTAGATGAATACTTAGATTCTTAAATTATCAAATTGTTCTGGGAGGAAAATTGGAAGAAATTTGCAGCTTGTTCCCATGCTTCCAAGGCAAAACTTAACCTATACCTACCACAGAGGAACCTGGATCTCATGGGAGGAGAAGCCAGTTGTTTTTGCAGTAACTGCAATATAGAGACTTTGCACTGATATGACAGGCTTGCCTAGTGGATGGATTTTTGGGGCATGAGAAGAATGTCAGTGACAACACCACTTACGTTTACTGTATTATTAAAATGCTTGTAGAAGCATAAAGAGGTTTTTTTATACATACCAGAAAAAGATGGGGCTCTTTTGTTACTGCACAAAACAGACACTTAGCCCTGCATCTTTTAGGGTTTGGTAAGTAAGCTACTAGTAGTGATTTTGCAGTTATGGAATTATAAAAGCCCTAGGGCAGAGAAAGCAAAATATCAGCTTAGTTTTCAATTAATGCTTTAAAATGTGCAGAATCTATGGGGGTTTTGCCTTCAAGAACACAAGAAAGGCCACAATGTCATTTTTCTAATGACAAACTGTATCAATGCATGGATTACTGATACAAAGTCCCTTTTCCAGGAAGCTAGAAACTAACTACAGAAAATTGCCTCTTACAATCCAGTATTATTTCCATTCTCCATTCTGTCTTCTGATTCATGCCCTCTGAGCCAGTCAAAGAATATTTTAAATCCCTTCAGCTTTTCTGGGTTATAGCTAATACAACATAAATCTTTTTCTGCATCACTGAGGTATTTCTGTCTGGACTGAATACTACTGGAAGTAGTAGCATTTTCATGGCCAAAAACATCCCATTAAAGCAAGTCAAAAGAACTCCAAACCCTGGCACTGAAGACCTTGCTATCCTGGGAAAGACATAAAGGAGTCCCACAAACAATTTTTGTTTTGAATAATGAAAAGGTTTTTCTGATAGTATACTAGTTTCTTCATCACAGAAAAAAAAAAAAAAAAAGAAAACAAACAAACAATTTTTTCAGAGTAATATAGAAAAGAAACATAGATATTTCACATGGAAATACTCAAAATAAATTAGATAATTTCAGAAAGAAATGTTCTAGGCTCAAAAAATAGATTGGAAATGTGTGACAGTGACTTTTTAAGCATAAAGAGCTCTCTGAAAAGCTTTCTTGAGTTTCCGTGGCAGTGAAGGTGAGTGACTTTCTGGAAAGAGGGACCTTAAAAAAAAACATGAACTAATTTTTGGCTTACATATTGGTTTTTGGGGTTTTTTTTGATGTGTGCAAGAAAATCTTAAGTATTGACAGTAATGTTATAATTCTTTCTGCCTAAAAATACAGGCTAACAATATGTGCCATTGATATAACCAAGTTTTGTAGACTGTTGATCAGAAACTGTTTTCCAAAATTCTCACATCATTTGAAGTTGGAGTGTAAATATTCATGACATCGGTCATATAAGTACACATTCTCTCTATAAGAACTTTTTTCTTCTATGATGCAGTGTAGCTCATGTTGGTCTATGTGGATCTGCAACCTCTTTTTTATTTCTTGATCTGAAATTGTTTGAGTATTTCTCTGTCCCTAAAGACAAGCATCAAAGCAGAGACAGATCTGCTGGAGAAATTCCTTTCACAATTTACATGCATCAATGAGTGAAGAGGAAGAGGTTGGTGTACACAAGAGATGTGGCATCTGCCCTGATAATTTTATGGCCTTATGCCTTTTTTGTCTTGAACCTAGTATTTGGATTCTTTGGTAAGTAAATTTCCTGGGGGCCTGCTTTTATCCTGCTGGTAAGCGTCTGTCCTGCTTACCAGGATAAAATGTGGCAAACCAGTAATCTCAAAGCACAGTGTTATATTATTCTGCTGTTACTAATATAAATAAGAAAACATGTCTTGTGAAATGTAGGGTAAAAAAATCAGAAGCTGAACTCTAGAGCTATAAGAGTAGAATGGCTTAAAAGTTCTGGCAGGTTAGTATTTTAAAAGCAAGATGCTATTGTATCTCCAAAAGTGGTGAAACTCCAGCATTACTTATAAAATTATTATGGGAAAAAATGTCTATGTACTTTTAACAATAGTAGATTGGGGGAATTTTGTTTTGCTGTGTTTTCCGAGTACATTTGAACATGCATTCGAATATAGCTTTTTCAAATTTCCTTGGGGGAAAAAACTATTTGGAACAGATGCTGATTTCAGTTACACTGCTGTAATCTTTAAAATCAATTAATTACTCTTAATTTAGTGTCACTGAGATCATACAAAATATTTTTATATTTGAATATACAAAACAGAAACTAAGAATTTGATCTCTTGGTCATATTTCTGTGTTATTTTCTATTCAGTCTGCACAAACACCCAAATAATACTTCATTCCTGTTAAGGAAAACATATTGCAGATAAATTTAAGACTAACATAAGCAGGTCTAAGCTTCTACTGCATGCCATAGCAATAATACTCTTTCACTAAATGTGATGCCTTGACACTGAACCTCTAGTTCCATTATTTCCTATTGTTCAGGCAAAATATTTAAAAATTACAGGTTCTCCTGCCAAACTGACATTTCTGTTTTGGGAATTAAGAATCTCTTTTCTCACAGCTAAGTTCCTAACTAGTGTAAATGGTGTTGCATAGTAAATATATTCACTGATTCCTACTGATTTTCAAGAGGGATTTAGAATAAAGCAAACAATATGTCAAGGGAGTGTGTTTTTTTACTAAAATTACTTAATTTCTATTAGGGTTTACAATAGATTTTTTCTTCCTTTCTTCAATAATGGTAATATCTTATAGTTTTGTGAAACTCATTGTGGAAAATACACATTGTAATTTAGATATTTTTATCTGCAATATCTAACATCTAACAATCTAACATGTGTTATGTTTGTATTTTTCTACCCACACACTCAAGTTGTCTCTTCAATGATAATATATAATTATAATAACAGCTGAAAGTTACTGTCTTTTATAATGGAGTACCTTACTGATGATGGTGAAGTTTAGTATTTTAAGATTAGTTTGTTTTTTCCCATTCACTCTGATTAGTCTAGGCTACACCTATAAATTTACAAAAGACAATAATTCCACTTTGCCTGGAGTGATATGCAATGATCATTATGTGTTTGTATCTGAGGCAACAGCCCACACTTTGCAGAAGATCCACTCCATTGTTTGCATCATCTTTCAGATGTAAATTTTGCCCATTATTTGCCTTTAGTGTTTCAGGTTGAAGTGCTGATTTCAATCTAAATTATGACATTCTAGAAAATGCAAATAATGTACCAAGACAGAAACAAAAGTAGTGTCTGTAAGATGTCCTGCCCTATATAGACTTTGCAAGACCTCAGCTGAAATACTGCGTCCAATTTTGGTTACCATTTCAAGAGATGAACTAATTGAAGGGAGCTCAGAGGAAAATAATTAGAATTATCAGAGTCCTGGAAAAGAAGATCTACATGGAAAGACTGAAGGAACAGTGGTCACAGCCTAAAGAACAAAGTCAGCAACAATCAGTTTGTAAATAAGTAAAAGGTACTGCGCAAAGGATGATTAGTATTCTATTCTTCAGATACGTAATCATTATGACAAGTGACAGTCTTAAATGACAAAAGGAGGATTTAGCTATAAGGAAACAATAAAGACAAGTGCCAGAATAAATCTTTTTAATGAGGTTGTGGAGCATCCATCATTAGAAGTCTTTGAGATCAGGTTAAACATATATTAGGAATCACATAAATAAAGCTGATCCTACCTCTCCTAATCCCATGCAGTCCAAATATTCCACAAGGACTTTAAATTCTTTGCTGAGATTTCTACTACTTTCAGATTTATTGTTGATTTATTGGCCCTCTAATACTACACTTTGATGTCACCATTGTACTGTGAGTTGCCCAAGTTCACATTTTCTGTATTGGCCACAAGATGTGAAAGTTGTTGCATGCTGAATTTGTACCTCAGGATAATCGTGCTCTTTACCACTGTTTCAAAAGTGTAAAGGACCTCTTTTCCTTTAAAGAAAATAATTCCTTCTCATTTTAAGTTCACTTCAGGATGATGCCAAGTGTTTTTTATGATGCATAAGCAAAGACTTTTTGAAACCTTCACAACAAATGAAACCTCAGTATGACAGATACAACACTAACCATGGATGAAGTGTTCCATTCCTGATTTTCTCTGTGACTGGTCTCTATGGCAAAGAATATGAAGGAATCAATGATATGCAGCCTTGTTTAACAAAATTATAGTAGGGATTAAATAGCAGAGAACACCTCACTTCTTTTTTTTATTCTGGGTGCAACTGGATTAAAAATTTAGTGATTTCTACTTTGAGATGTTGCCTTGTCAAAAAAGAACCAATTGCTACAACAGAGAAGATTACTTTCTGTTTTGAGCACTCAGATGAAGCAATCTACACCTCACTGTCAAATACAAAAGGTTTACAGATCTTTAGGCAAAGGAAATAGCTATAAAAGCTCACTAAATACTGTCACCTATATTAAATCTTTGATGCACATAAAACATCTTACCAGTTTATCTCAGAACATAGCCTCTGTAAAACACAATACAATATATTTAAAGTGAAAATAAAATTACTAAATCAAGTCTTTCAAAGTAGAGCAAAATCAAAATTCTGATTGATAGGAAAATACCTTTTCTGAGCTGATCAATTTTTTTGTTCCCTTTGGTTGCCAACTTTCTGACTAATTTGAGAAAGAGGAACTACACATCAATCTTCATTAGTGGTGACTCATTTACATAAGGTTATTTCTCAGCGGTACATAGTCTTTGCAGCTGACATGATCTGATGAATGTTTAGGCCGCTAATGATACCACATTCTATCATTTCTGATTAATTAGAAATAAGTTAATTACACTTACTGCTTTAAATGTTCATATAGGGACAAAATATGGGGGTACACAGCAGTGTATCTGATGAGCAGCTGTGAAGAAATCCAAGAAAAAAAATTATCTACAAATGTCATGAAAATTATTACTGGTGTCTTCAAGCTCTATGCTTAAACAAGTGTGTACTGTTTACAGGCTACATTTAAAGGCTGGATGGATATTATGTATGCAGCTATTGACTCAAGAGATGTAAGTACCGCAAATATTTTAAATTATCTTTTTTTTTCTTCAGGTCTGTCTATCAACAAGTGTGTATTTATGTATCTTCCAAAAAGCAATTAATATCCATACAATAGAATTAAACAAAATCAAACTAACTAATATGAGATTCTGCCATAACAAACTGTGGAAAACTGAATGCAAACTGCCAGTAATAGATGGAATAGATTAAATACATTGATATACATGACAGGAGTACTGTCCAAACACAAAATATTAAGGACATTTTGCCCAAGGTTTCCACTTGTTCAGTTGAAATTTTCACATTAAATCTTAGGAATGATATTTCACCTCTTTTTTTCTCTTAGATATTACAGCAACCCAAGTATGAAGACAACCTGTACATGTATTTGTATTTTGTCATCTTTATCATTTTTGGGTCTTTTTTCACCCTGAACCTGTTCATTGGTGTCATTATTGATAACTTCAATCAGCAAAAAAAGAAGATAAGTATTGTTTCATTTCTCTTGTAAATATATTTTAAAATACAAAGGGTTGTGAGTCCCTGGAACCGGTTGCCTAGGGAGGTTGTAGATGCCCCAATACTGGATGTGTTCAAGACCAGGTTGGATGGGGCTCTGAGCAACCTGGAAGGTGTCCCTGCCCATGGCAGAGGGGTCGACACAAGATGATTTTTAAAGGTGACCTTTAAGGTCCCTTCCAGCCCAAACCATTCTATGATTCTACTGTATTTTTGTAAGTGCATGATATATGGAATGTACACACAAGGTTTGTTCAAAAATTGAAAAAGCTGACGTATATTACCAAGATGTAGTATGTACTAACATCGTAAGACTTTACATTGTCCTGAATGGGTTAGACTATTCTGTTTTCATTGTCCAGTCTGGTCGTCCTCAAGTGATCTATTTTTCCACGCCTAAACTTCATGAAATCTCCTTACATGATCAAACTCCCAATTTAGGCCTCTACATTAAAGCACTTACAATTTCTTGGTTCTTTGGGGTTTTTTTTTCTTGATTTGCAGTGATTCTAACAGCACAAAATAAAATAAAAGGTCATAAAAATAAAACATTATTTCATCAGATGCTGCTTTAACAATCCCAAGTATTCAAGGTCTATTTTGTAACATTAAATTTTCTGAAACTATACCGAAAAGGAGTGGTTTGTAACTTTCTCAGGGCCTTTTTTTATTGTTTCACAGTGCAGGTGTAGACAATCTTACTGGTATAGATGGTCTGAGTATCAGATGCTCGGCTTCAAAGTTGTTTTTGTAAATAAAATAATGAAAGCTGAAGTCCTTACTGGACTTCATCAACTTTCTTTGGGTTTATGTAACTAATGGGAGATACTATGTAATATCTTTGGAAGCTGTACATGCTAAACATCTAGAGTTATATGGTTAGGGAGCTTGTCCAGTGTATGGTGCATGCATTCCCGTGTCTTGAAGCTTCCCAAACACTTGCCCACAAAAAGGCTGCATCCAGTTCTATGTGCTCATAGGCATTCCTGTAATTAGATGCCTGCAAGTATCTTTTATCCAGGAAAAATTTACTTCAAGAGATATGTAGACTCTAACAGGGTTTTATTCAAGCTTTCTCTACAAGAAATTTACAATGGGTGGTGGCTTTTGGTTAGGTTGCCATGAAAACCCCATCATTCTCTCTTTATCTTCACTGTCAGTTAAGATGTTTTTTGCTAATCAGAATTTCTTTGAACGGAAGCTAATAAAGATAAAAGCCTTAAAAGAGAGCATTTTGCTGTTAACAGTATCAAGAGTGATTCAGTCTTCAACTCAGTTACTCCAAAGGAAGATAACCCATCTTCTCAAAAACCTTGAAGTTTTTTGAGAAATCATGAGTCCCCATGCTAATGTTGTGGTTGCTAAACTAAAACAATCACAACCCAAAGCACTAAAATGTTCATGTACTGAAAAACAGACTCTGACTGCTTCCCTTGTTTCACTAAAACCGCAGTTCAGAAGTGACAGTGGGGAGCAGCCCAGACTATTTGAGATGGTTTTTACTCTATCTCTTCCTATAAAATAAAAGAGCTACAAAAAGAATTTCTTAGAGTTCAAGGAAAATAACTGTAGAAAAATGCTGCACTACCATGAGGGGTTTTTTTGTGAGATGCAGTAATCAGTGTCCAGACAACTTGCGGACTAAATGCTTAGACTACAGACATCTGCATTTGATAACTAAGAGAATTTTCCCAATTTGGTCTTCTTGATTTTTATGGTTTAAGTAAATCAAATTTATTTTTAAAAGTTTTTTTCAACACTGCATATAAATATGATTATAACCAGTTTTGATTTCGTGTTTTTACTTTGGAGGTCAAGACATATTTATGACAGAAGAGCAGAAGAAATACTACAATGCAATGAAAAAGCTGGGATCCAAAAAACCACAAAAACCTATACCAAGACCAGGGGTAAAATTATTTATATACCAATAGCTAGTTAAAAACAACTCGGTTTTTATTGATATAGAGAAAGCAGAGGTATGTGTATGTGAAAATTATCATTAACTAGTGTATCAGGCAGCAAAAAATAGAAGATTAAAACACAGGTAAAAAAAAACATTTTTCCCTTGCAATCATGTTATGTATGAATATACAAACAAGTTTGAGGCTGAACTAAGGTGTTGTATTCACTTTAATTTGACTACTTAATATCACTAATTACTTTTTAACTGAAGTCTCACAAGAGTACTGGATATATTTTTCTACTTTCTTCTAACAGGAAAAGAAAAACAGTTACAGTTTGTATTGGATGTTTCTTTTTTTTTTCTTTTCTCCTCAGAACAAATTCCAAGGCATGGTCTTTGATTTTGTGACGCAGCAAGTATTTGACATCAGCATCATGATTCTTATTTGTCTTAACATGGTTACAATGATGGTAGAAACAGATGACCAGAGTGAAGAGATGGAAACAATTTTATACTGGATAAACCTGGTGTTCATTGTTCTTTTCACCGGAGAATGTGTCCTGAAATTAATTTCACTTCGCCACTACTATTTCACAATAGGCTGGAATATTTTTGATTTTGTAGTTGTCATTCTCTCAATAGTAGGTAAGTCTCGTTTATTAAACTAAAAAGAGGTTAAAATGAATATAAGGTGAACGTTTACTCAAATAGAGATATATGGCTGGCTTTTGCCTTTGCAAGGTTTACAACTAAGTCATGTAACTTTTTGTTTTATCTAATAATTTACCTAATCCAACCATCAAAACAGTTATAATCATTAAACATATATTGCATC
Source organism: Coracias cyanogaster (assembly GCA_033124195.1). Taxonomy (NCBI): domain Eukaryota; kingdom Metazoa; phylum Chordata; class Aves; order Coraciiformes; family Coraciidae; genus Coracias; species Coracias cyanogaster. Next base: position 305 of record JAVSBS010006352.1, on the reverse strand, counting down.
TGCAAATATTAAGTATAACTGGTATAACAGAAATTATGGAAGTGGAATCTACAGAACATTTTTAATTACTACATAGAACCACCAATTTTAAAACTTTTTCTAAATTTCTACAATGACATGGAGATTAAGTGATAATGTATCTTGGGTTTATATTTTTCTCTTTTAGGTATGTTCTTAGCCGAGATGATTGAAAAGTATTTTGTGTCCCCCACACTATTCAGAGTCATCCGACTTGCCAGAATAGGTCGAATCCTGCGTCTCATTAAAGGCGCTAAGGGAATCCGCACTCTGCTCTTTGCTTTGAT
>JAVSBS010006351.1:42669-93722 GCA_033124195.1 Coracias cyanogaster | reverse complement strand
GCCCAGGGAGGTGGTGGAGTCACCATCCCTGGAGGTGTTTAAAAAACGAGTGGATGTAGCACTTGAGGCTATGGTCTCGTGGCTAGAGAGATGTTAGGATGAAGGTTGGACTTGATCCTGGTGGTCCTTTCCAACCATAATGATTCCATGATTCTGTGATTCTGTGAAAAAGAGCATGAAAGAGCTACTCATATTTTAAGTGATTACTGGCAAATGCCTCTGCAGCTAACATTTATTATGCACCTTTGTAATTTGAGACCTGTTAGTGTGGGACTCGTCTTTATCACAGAATGAACAGAGAAGCAGAGGTTGGCAATGATATAAAGCTGTGTCCCAGAAGTGTCTAATTTGAATTTCACTCTTTAAAAATGGCAGCTTTGACCACATGTGAAGTTCCTTGCACTTAAAAGGTACCATTGACTGTATGATTAAACAAGTCATCCCTGATCAGAGGATGTAAGAGTTGCATTTGAAGTAGCACGTTCACATCTAAGAATGGACTAAAGAGGGTGTCTTTCGTTAGCTATTGCATAGTTCTTCATATTTTCTGATTTGCAGTCCTCTAAATATTCCCAGTGGCAGCTTGCACATCTGTACGGGGAATCTAAGCCCACAGATACCCAGCTTCCTTCTCTTTGTCCCTGCCGCACGTCCTCAGCAGCCCAGGAACCACAGGATCTAATCATAGGATCATCTAATTCTGTAGCCTCTTTCTCATAGATTTCCTTGGTCGATGAGCTGAAGACTTGGTGCATGTTGAAGATTCAGAACCTGGAGCTCAAGCTTTCTGGAGATTCCAGGTCATCAAGACCAAAATCAACTTTGTCTACTTGTGAGTCTCTCACTGAGACCCTGGATACTGAGAACAACCCCCACAGTGCCAAGGACTGTAAAGCCAACCAGCCCGTGCTGCAGTCAGAGGTCTCCCACCAGCATTCCTATATCACGCTTCCAAATAGCCTCTCGGAAGATGGGGGAAGGAGCAGAGTCCAGATGCCAGAACAGCGTTTTTGCATTCAACAAGATGGTGCATCTGGTACAACCTCATCAGGTATGTCAATGTCGTATTCATTCGAGGGCTGAATTAACTGAGGGATTTTCTGTTAATGCCACAGTGATTCATTCTGGCTGTGTGCTTTCTCCCATCCATATGCCTAATGTCTTGGGATTAGAGTGCCCTTCAAGGCAGCCACTGGGAATATTTTAAGACACGGTTGGGTGGAATTCCACTGACTTTTCCTGATGCTTCCATGTCAGCATGTCTTTGAAGCCAAGTCCTTTGATGGTCTGAATAACTCCTGTTTTCTGGAATTTCTCCAGCTTCCCAGCTGGAATTGCTCCCACCCTGTTGTCTGTCAGAAAGGTGTGCAGGTTACCCAAGGGCTACCAAAGAAAGTGGATTGTATGTAGTGCTTTTCAGATGCGTTGAACCTATAATGGCAGGTGCAAGGATGTGAACCCAAAATACTCATTTCCCTTGTTAATATTCAAACCATAAGGATATAGAATAAACCTCTCATTTCTTCCTCTATTCCTGAACCAAAGTCTGTTTAAGTATTAATTCATTTAACAAGAACAAAAATAGCTGAGAACATTCAAGCCCTTTGAGGGATCAAGGCCATCTGAAGATACGGTTCAAGCTACCTGTCTGTGCTTGACCAAGGAAGCTTTTGAGGGAAAAAAAAGAGACAGGTAGAAGGGCTGGGTCTCCCCAGCTAAGGAGAATGCTATCAAAGCCCTGGGCTTCTGTAAAATCCCTTGTATATGCCCCTCAAAACACTATGCAAAGCGAACAGACATGGATGTGGATACCTTGTCAGACTAGGAAGGCAGAAGACCACATAGGAGATCTCATGGTAGCATGAGCGTGAGCTATTGAACAGTTGAGAAGCATCAAAATGCGTTACCTTCGCAAAATGAGCACGGTTTCAATTCTTGGGGAAGCTATGGGGGGGTGGGGGGGCATGTGTGTCATAAATACCCAGCAGACTTTGGGAATCCAGCCGGATCTTTGCTACACGTCCTTCTGATGAAGTCCTTTGATTGTTGTCAGTCCCGCAGCCGCAGTGCAGTGCCTCTCTGCCTGCACCAGCTTTTCTCTTTTAATGACTCTGTATTGTATCACCTGACGGTGAAGATGCGGTAAGCCAATACAAGCCTCTGCGATGTACACACAGCGCGGTACATAAGAAACTACATCATTCATCAAACAACAAGGATTTCTGAATGCTAAAATAAATGCCCAAAGCTCTTCTAGATGTATATGTATATATTTTATTCCGTAGGTACAGAGCAACAGTTAATTGTTGGCAGACCTGCTGCTGCTTCTGCCCCTGCTCAAGATGTGAGGCCGAAGGCCAAAGCTGTCAGTGCCAGCACATGCCACAGGTTCCAGCAGGAGCTGTCCTCCTCCGAGCCTTTGGGCTCCAAATTAAGACACGTTAAGGTTCAAGCTGCTTTGCAGCCCTCGACTGAACCTGCAAAGACTGAACCCCAGAGCGGCTACTTCATTGACAAAGGAACTCAGACAAAGAAGTCCAGCAAAAGTGGGCAGTCAAGGCACAAAGCTCCGCACCAGGCCGGGGCTCATCAGAGCCAGGAGCAGCAGCCCTCCACCCTGCCTGCGGGACAGCCACCTGCCCCGCCGCCCAGAGACACCTCCCAGGCCCTGGAGATAACACAGTACTTCTTTGAGGCAGTTTCCACGCAGATGGAGAAGTGGTATGAACGGAAGATAGAGGAAGCCCGGTGCCAAGCTAATCAGAAAGCGCAGCAGGACAAAGCTGCGCTCAAGGAGCATATTAAAAGCTTAGAAGAGGAGCTCAGCAAATTAAGGACTAAGGTGCAGAAAGAGAGCTAGCATCTGCCTGGCAGGTGAAGACAAACAACGGGACTCATTTTGGAACCTGCTGTATAGGAATCTGAACTACTGATAAAGATATATATATATATATATTTGTAGTGCCTGTTACATCCAAACAAAATGATCTTTTTCAGGAGTAGAAATAACTCTGGAAACTCCAGAACCGAGCAGAATTCATATGCAGACTATACCGATGACAACGAGATGCTGCAGATCAGATCCTTTCTTTGTTATTCCCAAGAGTCCTTTAAATATTGCACTCTCAATTTCCAGGTGCTGCATTAGAAACCAAAACTGCTTTCTGTAAAGGGAATTTCCTTCTTTCCACATAGGTCAAGTGTGCCAAGAGGCTTCCACTCTCTGCTACATGTAGGCAGGTGGTGATACCAATACTGAAATAAGTCCAGGGTGTTTGAAAGCTTTTAGCAGGAACTCCTTGGTGATGAAGGGCTATCGATACTATTTTAGATACCCGCCACGGCCTCTCTCTAGTCAGTGGAGAGGAGCTACAGAACCAACTGAAATTACAAGCCCGCAGAGGTGACAGATGCTTCCAGGTGGGAGAGGCCAGGCTCCCATGGAGTAAGATGCTACGGTGAGTCACCCCATTAGGTACAGAGGCTTCAGCTGCCACTTTGCTTTTCTTTTCATTTTACATTATTAAGACAAATGCTAAAAATTAGATCTGTCTTTTATTAAATGGTGTCCTGCTTGCAGAGCTCCTTGTGGTGGTTACATGGTTGTTGGGGCTGTACTCCAGTAATCTGAGAAGATTGTTTAGGGCAGGGGTGGCAGTTGATTTAACGTAACCATGCTCTACTTGTTAGGTACAATTTTTATAAAAAATTATTTTCCTTCAAGCAGCAAATGGCTGAATTCTGTGCTACAGAAGCAGCTTGAAGAAGTCCTTCATGTAAAGAAGTGAAAGCTCAGTTCCCTCTACTCCAATGTTTCTTTTTCTGCAGAGTCAGGGTTTTCTCTCAGACACCTTGTCCAGACTGTCTTCCTTTGCTCCTCTGATAAATTCCTCAGTTTCTTCCCTTTTATCTCTAAAGAGAGGCTGGGCTCTGGCAAGTCTGCAGGGCTTAGGACTGGTTTCACAAACAGTCCCACAAAACGGAACTCAAAAACATTTTGAAGTTTTTATGGATATGTTTTGCTAGAATATCAAAATTTACACTGATCAGTGTTGTCCAGGCTGACACACTCCAAATAAACTAGAGGCACTGTAACGCACTGCATCTGCACCCCTTTCGGGTTTCCCCCTCACACCCCGAGAAGGCTTCCTCAGATTCTGTTAGGAAAAAAGTTTACTTCACAGATTGTGATAGAACAGCTATTGAAACAGAAGATAGTGCTGTTACGCCAATGGGAAAGATTTTTCTGTCCTGAAGAGCCCTAAAATCAAACGTAAAATGCAGTATTGAAGACACTATTGACTAATTAGTAATTAAGCTTTCATCTTCTTAGCAGATGTATAAAGCAAAGAAAATTGTATTATATAACAATATTTTAAAAGTTCCTATTAATGCACTATCAAGACAAGAAGTGTCTATCTATCTGCAGTTATGGAAATACTAGTTTTATTGCTCTGAACTTCTGTAGTCTAATAGAGACACTTTCATACGTTTACAGTTCTGTTTAAGCTACTGTAGGAATGCAGAACATGCTATTTAAGTTTTGTATCATCTTGATAAAGTGAACACTTTGCCAAGCGATTAAAATAAGTGTTGCTCAGAAGTCTGTGGTGTAGTGTTTTCTAGACAGAGGAAACGGACACCATCCCCTCACTCGACTCAGGAGGAGGAGCAGAACATTGGACTTTGACTTCTAAGCTTTTTTGTGGCTCCAGAACACTGAAAGGGGGTCTACTGGCTGTCCCAAGGGAGGCTGCAGGGACTGGCTGCCGGCTGGCGGAAGCACCCACCCTTCCAGAGGTTAGTGTGGCTGACCTCACACACACTGCACTATGAGGTCGTCATTTAAGGCAGTAACCTGGCTGCAGAATACTGGTTTTAGAGGTTTTCTGAATCCAACAAATGTACTGTAAAATAAAGGGAGGTGTTCCCTGCTAATTTCTTTTTACACTGTAGTCCTCCCACCTTCAAAACTGCTGGAGTTGAAAGACTCCTTTACAAAAAATAGTATCTGCATTTCTCTGCAGCACCCACTTGCAGAGTCAATTTACTTACGCTGCAGACTCTACTTAGACTCCTAAAGGTTTCTGACAGAGTTCTCAAAGGTTGTATCTTGGGGGTGGAGTCACCATCCCTGGAGGTGTTTAAAGAACAAATAGATGCGGTGCTTGAGGATATGGTGTAGTGGTTAGAGAGATGCTAGGAGAAAGGTTGGACTTGACGACCCTGGAGGTCCTTTCCAACCATAACGATTCTGTAATTCTGTGACAAGCCCCCAGAGCAGCGAAGATCAGGGGCAGCAGTACTCATCAATCCGGTCAGTGGCTGTCCAGGGCACTCCCAGTCAAGACCTGTTCCTGAATTGTGCGGGCACAACTTAGAAACGTACAAACTGGAGTCAAAGGAGTAACGTGGACTCAGGGCTCCGAACAGAAAGTGCTGCGATGAGGTGCCAGGGTAAAGGCTCCTAATTAAGGAGCAGAAATCAAATCACTGGCTGAATCACATGGCTTTGTTTAGTCAAAACTCCTTTCTGAACATCTTCTGGCAATGTGAAAAATCAGTCCCCAACACACTAATGTTCTGTTGGTGTATTCTGCCAGAAAATGTTAAAAAAAATTAAAATGTTGAACAAAATATTTTGACATGCATCTTTTCCACTGACTGATTAGAAACTCAAAGGCTTCTGTCTAGACAAACCTCAACTCTTTAACAGCCTCACTGGGTGCCTGAGCGACAGCCTTTGCTGAAAAGCGAAATAAACCTCATAGGAAAAGATTCTACAATACTTTCCGAAAAAGACCTAGGGGGGGAAAAAAAAGGCATTCTTGCTTGTTCAGCAGCAGCTCTTTGCAAAGCAGCTTTGCCGAACTGTATAAAGACCCTTCTTTTGGCTCCAGCAGGAAGCGTTACCTCCTGCTCCCTCCCCAGTGGGGTCTTTCCTCCCTCCTGTAGCTGGGAGGGAGAACATTGCCCTGCCCCTTGTCCCAGCGGTGGCACTGACCTGACTTCATGGGGTGTCCAGCTCAGCAGGCCTGCTTGGCAAGGGCAGGGGGCTCCCGAAGTGACCTGTCATGGAGAGATGGGTTCCTCCATCTCTTGAAACCACAACCTCCCCTGCAGGCAGGTATCTGGCTACTGCTCTCTGGCCATCCATGTCGGGAAAAGCCCAGGCTCACCTTGGCATTTTTTAATTACACGGGGAAAAAAAAAGATATGCTGCACTTCACAGCTCAGAACAGCTGCAAGTCCACAACTGACAGTGGAGCAGTATGACAGGTAGAAAAAGCAGATCACAATATTTGCAGTTAGTATTTTCTATCTGTAATTCTACTTTACACAGACTTTTAAATACTCACTTGAAGGTACTTTCAGTGAACTTGGTAATATTTCTGGGGCTAAAATCTCTCATAGCCCTATACAAAGGCCTCTCCTTTTAAGTGCTATTCAGCTGTAACTGAAAATGAACATCTACATGCAAAACATTTTCCTAAGGTTTTATAATGCTTATTTATTTGGGGCCCATTTATTTATCCCAAGTGCTTTTTTAATCCCAAATTTTGGTAAAAATCCCTGACGCAGCACAGAAATAGCTGTTACCACCACTTAGAGTTGCCACAGTAGGGAACAGACAAAATAATCTGGCTGACATTTATTTTTCCATTTCCCTAACATAACACTCCTGGTGTAATTTTTGGTGCTTTCTGCCTTTCCCACAGCACACGCTATATCATCCATTCAGTTCTTTCGTGTCTGAGTGACTTCCACACAGGAGGGTAATCAAACCAAACGAAGAGAAAAAAATAACCCACGGTGGTAGATTCTACTGTCAAACATGAGCAGGCTGTCAGCAAGGGCTGCTATTATAACCACATTCTGGAAAAAATACGATGCTTGCTGGCTGCAGATGAAAGGCCAGCTGGCAACAAAATTAACATCAGGATTTTGCCAATTTAAGTGTTCTTTGAAGTTCCTGAAGTTGCTTGTTGCCCTGCGTAATCATCATCCTGATTGCGCCCTGCAAAACAAAATGGAAGGTACTGAATACAGCACAGGCTTCACACAACCATGCTACAGACAATTCTTACCAACACTATTATGATCTGTTTCTTCGTATGAAGTAACAGAACAGGTGAATAAATGAATTTTCTCCAATTCCTTAATGATGTGTTTGGGGGCTGGTTATGGTTTTGCTTTATAACTCAAGTTTTGAAACTGGATTCAAACTCCTAATAATGTTTCCTTTACACCCCTGTATCTACTGCCCTCGCAAGTCAGTAGTCACAGCTGCACAGGGGCATTATGAAAACATGAGTTCTACAGAGCAAGTGGATGTTTCTCTCAACATTATTTTTATCCAAGTACTGCAATGCTCTATCTGCATAATTCAACCACCAATTCCTTGAGCACTGGCTACAAAATGGAACATCCTAGAAGAGCAGAGGACAGGAGACATATAGAAAATGTAAAGGTTTCTGCATTTCCTACACACCCCATATCCACAACCATCCAGCTTAAAAATTGTTGAATTTAAAGATGAAAAAAAAAAAGCTATAGAAAGTTTGACCATTACTAAGTTTGTGTTAGTTATCATAGAATCACAGAATGGTTTGGGTTGGGTTGGAAGGGACCTCAAAGATCTAGTTCCACCCCACCTGCCATGGCAGGGACACCTCCCACTAGACCAGGTTGCTCAAGGCCCCGTCCAACCTGGCCTTGAACACCTCCAGGGATGGAGCCTCCACAACCCCCCTGGGTAACGTCTTCCAGCACCTCACCACCCTCAAGAGTGAGGAATTTCCTCCTGCCATATTATTCAATATAATTTTTCTGATTTGTGGTTCCAGTAAGAAGGATTTGTTTGTTTTCTAGCTTTTTAATTCCAGATTATTAGCTGGAAATCCGAGAAACATTACCAGCACCAACGGGGAGAATAGTTTAGAGATGCTAAATTATTTCTTCACATAAATGCTCCTTAAGAAAAAACGATAATGGGAGACTTCTCAGCAGCCTAGAAGTGATACCTACAGAACAGGTGCATGTCACAGAGTCCAGGACAGGGCTCTGACTGCTCCGAGGGCAGCCAGCCAGGGTTGCGGGTTCCCGATCCTCACCTCCTCTGTAGCATCCTTATTTCTCCTGAATTCCTCCCTGGCCCAGTCCTTTAAATAGCGGCGATCTGCTTCAGCAGGGACCTCACGAATAGCTCGCAGCATCTTCCTGTACAACTGAAGAACCTGCTGTCGCCTCAGGAACTGGGAAGGAGACAAGCAAGTCTATCTGCTGTCCCAGGACGCTCCGCTGCCAGCTGTCCCCTCAGCCTGCAGTGCTTTGAGGGACACCTCAACACCCTCAGAGTTCCCATCGCCCTTTCTGAAAGGTGCAGCGTTGCCCTAGAGCCCAGCCCAAGGCGCTTACGTTTCATACGGCGCCACATACCAAGGCTGGTGAGCGTTACGGTGCCTAAGGTTTTCAGGCACGAAGCGCAGCGCTGGCAGAGCGAGTGCCAGCCCACCCTCCCGCCCAACCCGGAGAACTCCCCGCCCGCCGGCCGGCCGCTCCCCTCGGCCTCGCTGCTGCCCTGTGCCGCCGAGCCCGGGGCCCTGCGAGAGGGGTCCCGTCAGGAGCGCGGCTGCCGGGCGGCAGGCACGGCCTAGTCGGGGGCAGCGGCAGTCCCGGAGGAGAGCCACGGCCCCGCCACCCCCGCGCCGGCCCGGGAGGGAGGGAGAAGGCCTGGGCCGCTCGCTCTTACCTGCTTCAGGGTGAGGGCGCTGAGCGGGAGGCGGCTGGCGGCCATGTCGCGCAGCTCCGCCCCTGCCGCCGCCACCGCCTCCCGCCCGGGCGGGCGGGGCCCAGCCGCCGCCATTTCCTGTGTCCTTCGCTTCCCGCGGCGGGCACACCGGGGAACCTGCGTGCCCCTGGCCCGCAGCAGCCGGGGAGCTAAGCCCAGGTCCCTTGCTTGCCCGTGCCAGAAGGGAGCCCAGGCGGCGGGAAGCCAGAGGCACTCGAAACTGTACCGGAGTAAGCAGAGGCTGCGGGGGAACGGGTGAGGGTCCTCCCGTGGTTTATTTCTTCCAAAACTGCAAACAAGCTTCAGCAACAACCCAGGCACCCACGTAATAAGCAGTACACCCGCTGTTCACACAGGGGAGAGTGGAAGGCTCGTGCTCTGAAGGCTGATGGAGCTGCAAAACTAATATATTTAACTGCCTGATCCCATTAAAACAGTGCAATAAGATCTAGAAGTCATTTGAGCAATTACAGGAGACTAAGCTCTCTTTTGCAACTTTTTAGAGTAGCTGCAGCTCTGTTTAGATACGTAAGTGTTGCTACCAGGGCAAAGCACTAAAGTTTCTTCAGCACCGATGTAGCAATGAATGTCAAACCCAAATACAGTCATAGACAAGCCTGCAGAGGGAAAAAATGGTTAACTGATGCCTTGCCTTTCTGCGCTAGTGTTTCCTTGTACCAAATACAGTGTAAGGTCTTCACTAATTAGATAAAATCTTGGTCTAAACATTAGTGCAGTAACCATCACTGATAAAATTGTCTCTCTGGCTGCAACAACATCCCAGCAGCAAACTACAACTTGCATTGGAAGTGCATCCTTGCAATCTTAAGAAAAGTTTTAGTTTCTAAAATATTTTCTCTAGAAGTCTGAAATGGAAGTACACTCTGGAGAATTAGCTGATGAACTAAAACCACCTAAATTCCACAGTTCAATTTCCCCAGGCATGTAAGTATTGGGCTACATGCATGAGAGATCGAAAGAACCCTGGAGAGACGGCATATAGGACCTGACATCTAGTTTCCGATGAAATAGAGTTCCCCTGTTCGGTCTGCAGTCCTGAATTTTGCTCCTGCACCACACTTAGCATGTGACGCCTTCAGTTTTTGTATGCAAAGAAAATCTATAAAGAAGGTCTAGCCTAGGGGCATTTAAATAAAATTTCCCTTCAGATATTCACTGAGAGGAGTCAAAAGACTGGACCCCTAATCAAACCTCGGTGCTGGCATATTCTCATAAAAGGAGGCTAGGTGTTGAAGTTACATAAACCACAATATATTTTAATACAAAAATTCATATTTGTGCACCGCTAGAGCATGCACAAATTCTGTGTGGCAAAGTCAGTTCATTTATTCAGGCTTTGATCAACTGAAAGAACAGACATCATAATTACAAACAGCGGTACCTCTTTTTATTAGTACAGACAATATAAGCTGCATAGCTTTTGCAATGGAAAATCGTGTCCATGCTCTGAGACATTGGATTAATGAAACGTCCTCAATGTCTGCCTTGGACAGAGAGACAAACTTCACAGTGTAAACTGATAATACCAGGATGGTCATATGGCATTATTCATAAAACTCCCTGTTGATTTGTCAGACAAAAATCTGCAATAATGAAATAAGATGTATTTAACTGCAGAATGGTTTCAAGTATTTGAGCACTTATTTTTTCGGTTGTTCAAAACCATCTGTGTCACCCCGCCCCCCGCAACACCTTCCCAAAGAGGCACCAGCCGCATGGGTGAAATGAAGGGATGCTTTTTTTGCAAGACACCTGAAGTTCCTCTAATGCAGAAATGCCTTCCCAGAAGCAAGACCGATTTTTCTTATTGCAATAGACGGTGGCAGGAATAATTTACCTCTGTGAACATTACAAATACATGTTTTTTAATAACAATAAGTTAGTACAAGAAGTTGAGGAAAGTTTTATGTTATTTGTGGGAATAGGCAAAGAAAGAAGAAGACAGTCTCACCATTGCATAATTCTCCTCTGACAAACGTGGGAGAATGCACCTAAACCATTTTGTTCTTACGAGGTCTGACTGCCAGAGGGCAGCTCCTGCACCTTAATCCTAGGTAGGAAGAGACCTTACGGACTCTCCAATGAAACGTTTCATAGATTTCAGCAGTTTAGCAGCAATCAGGTACTGACTTTTGTCTACAAAGTGTCTGAGGCAGTCACCAGTTCAAACCACTGTCTGAGCGCATCACTGAGAGTTTCTGGAAGCGCGTTGACATCTCTAAGGATCATGTAGAATGGGAACGGGAATTCTTCCATGTAAGATCTGATTTCAGGCAATTCTCCGGGTCCTTTAAATATAGGTACTTTAATGTCCAAAATGGAATCCTGCAGAAAAGAATTTTTGTTACTACCAAACCACATGGATCTTTTACAGACCTTTGATATTATTTACCCTATTTTTCAAATACTTATAATTCCTCTTCTGTTAAATTAAAAGTTAATTTAAGAAGCTCAGGGTAGACTTCTTTCTCTCTATAACTACTTGAAAGGAGGTTGTACCGAGGTGGGGGTTTGTATGTTCTCTCACATAGCAAGCAACAGGACAGTAGAAAACAGCCTCAAGTTGTGCAAGGGGAGGTTTAGGTTGAATATTAGGAAAAACTTCTTCACAGAAAGGGTTGTAAAGCACTGGAACAGGCTGCCCAGGGAAGTGGCGGAGTCTCTATCCCTGAAGATACTTAAAAGACATGTAGATGTGGCACTGAGGGACATGGTTTAGTGATGACCTGACAGTGCTGGGTTAATGGTTGGACTTGATCTTGAACGTCTCTTCCAACCAGAACGGTTCTAGGATTCTATAAATAGAGAGTTTTAAGATCACAAGCCAGAAGCATTCAATGGTAAATCCAATGCTGAGCACAAAGCAGTTAACTGCTTTTGCCCTTTTATCTAAAAGGGATTTAATCAAGTTATAGGCCAGAAGAGACTAAACTTAATCTTCTGCAATAAGTTCTAAAAATAAACCCTGGCTTTCCTTAGTATTTTATGATTTGAGTTTACTGTTACTGCTTCGGTTTTATACATTTGATGACGTCCCAGCACATTGGCATCAATAAGGTCTTCAGAGTTCAACATGTATTTGTGCAGTCATCAGTGTAGCAACTCCGAAAATGACTACAGTTTATAAAGAGCACATGTTGTTCCTGAGAGTTTTTACTTCACATTATAGCTAGGTTACATCAGAACCTTCTAATAGTTTGTCAGCAAGAGAACTGTTAATTTTACAGCAAATAAATATAGCAGATGAGTTTCATATAGAAAAATAAAGATACGGGAAGAAAACATGTACCAAACATTAGCGTCTTCACCACATAATTCAAAGTAAGGCTCACTAAGTTTGCTCACTTACTGCACTGCAGTGTCTCCCTGAAAAGCTCCTGGATGTTTCAGCTTCCCAACCAAGGAAATCTGAAGTTTTCTTTCACACTTACCAAATACGGCACCCAGTTTTCCCCATTCAGGCACGAAAAAACTCTCATCTACTCCTTTCTAATGTTTAATCTCATATTGGCTCTGGCTGACATATCAAATGGAGACTCAGAAATTACCAATCTGAATGAAAATTGAGATGAACAAAGCATTTCTCAAACTTTGAATTTACCAACCTGCCAACTACTTCTCTTGTGGCTAAAATCTACAACCATTAGATTTGAAGACAGGAGGTCTTCTGTAGCATTTCTATGGCACAGAAACAGATTTTTTTTTTTTTTTAAATACAAAAGAGGATAAGCATCAAAGTAGGGAGAAATTACAGAAAATGTGACAGGCATTGTGAAAAACTGGAATTGGGCTAAGTACCTTTGACCTCTGCAAAAGACAAGATAAAACAAAACTATGAAAGACAAGAAAAAGATTGGTATGTTTCTCATTCACTGCACCTGAATACTTCTCCCTTGTTCACTCACTCACCCGGGAATTAGGATTGTCCAACACTACAAAAATAACAAAGATATTGGCATTCCGAGCTGCTTGAACTGCTGCTGTCACTCGCTCCTTGCCTTCCAAGAAAAGGCCTCTTCCATCAGATACAATCAAAAGCAGCTGCGCGGTTTCTGAGCACAAAGAACATTTGGAATTCCAGTAAGTTAGAGTCATCCGTTTAAAAGGCAAACAGACTGTTTTGTTGTTAGTCCCCTGGGTATAATGGAAAAGCCCTCAGAGTATTCCGAAGGAAATTAATTTATCAAACAGAACTCTGTGACTTGCAAGTGGGTCAAGAAAGATTTTTCCACTGGGTGAAACCACTGAGAAGAAACCGGGGTAAAAAAAACCCCAGTCCATCAGTACCAGAATCAAGGATGAAAGGTGTGGAAAATACCTAACAAACCTAGTCATGGCCTTGTCTTTCATGCCTGGTATGTGCCTAGGAGTTAAATATTGGCCAAATGAGAAGAGTCCAGATACTGGATCACTACCTCAGTAAAGCAGCAGCTGTAGCAAATGACTTAAGAGTCCAAATCTGTTCCTCTAGAAGCAGGTACCCACAGGTGCATCTGTACTAGCATTTCAGCGTGGACTAGGACTGTGCTTTTGAAATATGGTTCCTCGTTGTCCCTGCTGTTAAAGTGGCTTGGCTTCCATCAGAAAGCAATCTTGGACTGCCCCAAATAGGTCAACTTTTGGAGGAAACTAAACCAGAGGCACAGTCAAGGCAGTCCAACCACTACAGGGCATTCAGCCTTTGGGACCAGATGAGCTCACAGCCTGGCCACCCTGTGGCAAAGATGCGGATTATAAATCCCAGAATATCCAGTTCCCGGAGTACTTTAACAACAAGAACTTTTTAAAAATACTAGTGCCACCAAGACAAGCACAGAGCAGCTTTTAAGGCTAACTCTGGGTCAGCCATGAGATGAAAAGCCTTCCAGCCTTTCTGGGAGGTTCAAGCAGCTCATGACCTAAACCGGCACCACAGTGAAAGGTGGGTAAGGAAGCCAACACTTGCCCTCCCCAGACAGTGTGCTTGTGGATACCTACAGAAATCAAGCTCTCAAGCACAAGCAGAAGCAACTAGGGAGTCAAGGTCACTAGGAAGCTGGACTACGCTCTAAAGCAGGCAGTGCCTAGGACACGATGTGGAAACAGGACATAAAGCGGGGGGCAAGTAAGGTGTGTCTTTTTAAAAAGCCTTAAACAAAATTTCAGTGAGTTACTGACCAATATGAAAGTAGGTCTCTTTTGGGTTTTGAGCTGAATTTTCAACCAAACATTCCTTGTGACAAAGCAAAACCCAAAGCCCTAACGCAAGTGATGTCTCAGTGCCAAGGAGTCTTTCTGGCAGGATATTGCTGCAGGACCACAGTGAACATTCTGCTGCCACGGCAACAAGCACAGGAACAACAAAAAAAAGCTCACCTGGATTAATATTTTGAGATAACTGCTGTGCTGCAGCAAACATATTTGCTGATGATTCTAGAAACTGCAGAGGAAACAAGTAAGAAGATGAAGTTATCTCATAATAAAATAATAAACTTAGTAATGATAACATTTTTAAACAACACATTTCTGTATTTTAACTGCCAAAATAAGTCTGACCACCTACACAGATATAATCCATGGCGTTTTCCTAAATTAAGTCTTACTTCATCTTATTTCTAGGTTGGACTTCTCTGGCTTCAACTTGCAGCAGAAGTATATAATTACGTATTTCCCATTAAAATTAAGGACATCAGCTGTCAAGTCCTCCCAGTTTTGACACTTATGTTGAGCTATCTGGGTCTCCTTCTTTTCCATTCAATATTAATGGAAGATCTTATTCAAGTCTGGAAAGGCAAGACTGCAAAAACCTTTCTAAAAGAAGAAAACTTTGCAGCTCTCTGGGAAGTATTACTACAGAAAATCTATTACCCAAAAACCCCAATACAAATAGACAAAGCTTAGAAGTGGCACACATCAGAACTAACATGAGAAAACACTCTTCCTATTACAAAACCGCGACCATTCTCTCTCTGCGTTATCTGACCAGCCATCTCACACTCCAATAAACTGGTAAATGCTACAAAGTGATCATGAAACCATGAAGCTGCTGGTGGCTCTGGAAGGGATTTGCAGACTTGTTGCCCTAGAGAGATTCTTGTGTACCTGGGCTATTTTTGTTTTCTTCTGCTGAAATTTGCAAAGACGCAATATCCGTGTCCCTGACTGGTCACTGAACTGTTCATGGAACGGGTGCAGCAGCTGAACAGTCTCTCCAAAGCTTTAGGAAAAAAAAGAAAGAAAAAATTACGGTGAGAAACCAGTACCTTCCACTCTGCTCTGAAGCCCTGAAGAAAAGCCAAAATTTCACATGAACTCACCTGCAGACAGCAATTTGTCCCACTTCCAGGAGAGTCAGCGCATTTCCAATAACTGCCAGGGATTCGTATGCAAGCTTTTAAAGACAAAAAGTTCCATCAGAAGTAGGATATTTCAAGTTATACTCACTGCTCAGTATAATGTTAAACACGAAGAATGCTACTGAAATTATTTTTCATCGTCTGAAGAGACTTCCTATCGTTTTTCCTGTTATAGTCCTGCAAGACAGCCACTGCAATAAAGATACTAGTTCCACTTGAAGGCTTCAGCTGATTAATTTAGAGATACCATTTTGAGCAGGCTAATGAAACAAACACTGAAGTAACTACA
Source organism: Coracias cyanogaster (assembly GCA_033124195.1). Taxonomy (NCBI): domain Eukaryota; kingdom Metazoa; phylum Chordata; class Aves; order Coraciiformes; family Coraciidae; genus Coracias; species Coracias cyanogaster. Next base: position 78,286 of record JAVSBS010006351.1, on the reverse strand, counting down.
AGGAAACACATTTTTAATTAAAAAAAATCCCTGCAAGTGAGATGTGATGAACTAGTATTTAATCCGCCAATGAAAGACATAGCTAAGAAGTTTTGGCCTTTTGTAGGCTACACACACACAAAATTAAAAAAAAGCATTTTCCAGCGGATATGTACAGCTCTGACTAACAAATTTAACTTTTCCTCCTTTCAGCTAACTTTCACTGATCTTTCAGTAACAAATCTCTTGGGCATGACAGAGTTGAAGCACATGGACCAGAAAAATAACTGCTCTAGGATCACCAGAGTCAGGCTCTCCGGCCACCACCAGGCTCTGTGTGAAACAGGTCAGCAGCTGACATACTCATCAGCGACAGGCAGTTTCTTCATACTACTTCTGAAGTTTTATTTTACCTGCTTAGAGTGATTGTCTATCATACTGGAGGAATCATCAATAGCCAAACAGATCTGGTACTGCCGTTTACTGGGCTTGGTCCTTCGCAACCATATCTTATCTTTTCGGAACTGACTGGCGATATATGGGATCACTTTGCGCATGTTCAGTCTCTTCCCCGTTCTGTAGTCTCCTCTGAAAGTTCAGGAAAAGGACACAGTGACCGGGGTTATCAGCAAATATGTCATTCTAGAAGGCCTGGCCTATGCAGCATATTCACCAAAACAACAAAATTTTGTAAAATATCATGAAACCAAAATTAGTAGTTCTAATGTTCATCTTTAGATATAGAGCAAAAAAATCTCACATTTTTAATGCGAGATGGATATTCAGTGTTCTTAAAAGTTCTTAAATCTAAGTGCCTAAAATCAAAGGCAGATCCTGAATTTAGACTCCTCCAGTTTGAAACAAATCTAGCTCTCTTAGGGGGGGAAAAAAAAAAAAATCACTTAAGAAAAACATAAAACTTTTTGACATTTAACGATCTCTGACTCCACAGCATTTTACACATTTAAGTTGGTTTGGTCACCTGCTGCACAGAAGAAAAAAAAGAAATAGGAGGCAATATCATCAGGATGGGTACCTACTACTATATTATGTTTGCATTTCATAAAATAACCTCATGTACCCATAAAAAGTTAAAATGAGTGCATTTGCAAACAGGAATAATTACTGCAAAGCAAGGAAAACATAGAACTGCAGTTGTCCAGAGGTTAAAGTGCCCCCAAACCAAAGAGTTTAAAGAAACTGGAAGCCTCAAGAAAGACCCAACTTACTTCAGTTTGGCTGCCTGAGTGGGTTCCAGTATCAGTCGTAGCTGTTCACAAAGCTGCTGTGATAGAGGAGCCGTCAGTACTAAATACCTCTGCCACAGTTGTGCCGCTTCCTTCTCCTAAAACATCACACATCACAGAAAGAAACAGAAGTGAATTATGCAAAAATACAAAAAGTTGGGAAGCAATCCTGAAAAAAGGAAACAAGCCTCAGTGCACAACAGGGGAAGTAGTAGGTAACTGTCAGCCGAAACTGTGAGGGTGTCTTGTGACATCCTCTATAAAGATGACAATTGCATTCAACTTGAGATGTTCCTTCTTGCTACAGAGCTGCCATGTGCCACGATCATTTCTCTAGGGGTACACAAAGCAGCTTTGGCATTGCTGTTGATAGAGGAAAAGCCTGTCACGCCCACCACCTGATAGCTGGTATTACAGCAAGGCAGGCTGTAACGTCTGCTAGGTTCTCTATCAGCCATCCAAAATTAAAATGAATTAAAATTCAGCAAAACTGTTAAGCCTCTACCCTGGCAATTTCATTCAGGATTTACTTCCAAATATTCAATTGCAATTCATAACCCGGACATTCAGAGCAAGTATCATATATTCTGGTTCTGCTGGTGGTTAGCTCAGACTCCACCACTGCAACTGAAGGAGAATGCTTCTGTTGATCATGATTTTGTCAAAGGGGTGTCCAGCGCTTAAATGCTGGTGACAACTCAAAACCGGAGGAGCTTGGCAGGACCGAGAAAAACGTTTCCAACTATGCAATTTTTAGAAGTAGTGTGGATTGAAAGCAGTCCTAAGGAGAACGACTTGTGGGTGCTAGTTGATGAAAAGCTTGACATGAACCAACAATGTGCAAGTGCAGCCTAGAAAGCCAACCATATCCTGGGCTGCATCAAAAGAAGTGTGGCCACCAGGTCAAGGGAGGTAATTCTGCCCCTCTACTCCACTCTCATAAGACCACACCTGGAGTACTGTGATCAGTTCCGCAGCCCCGAACACAAGGGGAACATGGAACTGTTGGGATAGGTCCAGAGGAAGGCTACAAAGATGATCAGAGGGCTGGAACACCTCTCCTATGAGGACAGGCTGAGAGACTTGGGGTTGTTCCGCCTGGAGAAGAGAAGGCTCTGGGGAGACCTTACTGCAGCCTATCAGTATCTGAAGGGGGCCTACCAAGAAGGCTGTGGGAGGACTTTTTACAGGGACTTGTAGTGATAGGACAAGAGGTAATGGGTTCAAACTGGAAAAGGTGAGATTTGGATCAGAAGTAAGGAAGAAGTTCTTCACTATGAGGGTGGTGAGATACTGGAACAGGTTTCCCAGGGAAGTTGTGGATGCTCCATCACTGGATGTGTTCAATACCATGCTGGATGGGGCCTTGCACAACCTGGTCTACTGGGCATGGGCTAGTTACTAGATCATCCTTAAGGTCCTTTCCAACTCAAACCATTCTATCATTCTATGATTATCAACAGAGTACTGTCGACAGCATGCAGCACATTGAAAACAAGATCTTAAACATCATCCTGCTTTAAGAATTTTTTCTTAATTACATAAGAAAACATAATTAAGATGTAATTACATAAATATAACTTTTTTTTTTTTTAGATTGAGTTAAACATAACAAAAATGGCATCAAAATAATGTATTTTTGAGTATTTAGATTCCACTATGCTTGGCTTCCTCACTGCTTCCACAGTAGAACAAAATTAATTAATGCAACAAAGAATTCTTACAACAGTTTTATACTAAAACAAGGTCACGAACCTCATCTGGAGTTCCAGACTGCTGTGTCTGCCAAGCTTCCAGCTGTCTTTCAAGTTCCTTTCTTAGCTCTTCAGGATCTCTAATGATGTGCTAGAAGCGCAGTTACAATATTTATGAGACAGAAAAATAAGTTTGCGTATCTGGTGATCCCCGAACTATAGCAAACTATAAAAAAGTGAAAGTGTACTGTTCTTATTCTTTTAGACATAAAAATACCTGAAAAATCTTAATTGAAGATTCTAAATCTCTGTTTTCTTAATAGCTTCCATGTGCAGGAAGGATAAATACCTCCCCCCACAGACACCTTCATCGGTGACACAATCAACATAGGAACAAAGCTAGGAAAAGCTATGATAACTGACACTGAAAATACAGAATATTCAAGGTAACTAAATGAACATCTTGACAAACACCAGATTTACTGGCAGTATAATGGAGATCAAACTACTGAATACTACCTAGCTAGTATCTTCCAAAATATAATGTGCTTCCGTTAGTTACCATTTTTTAAAAGCTTCATTCAAACCACTTCAAGAATTGAATGACGTCTTCCTCTTTACCTGCCAGCAAATACTACTTGACAAGCCATTCTGTTAAAGGACACCCAAGCTTTATGACACTTCTTCAGCTTTTATTGTGCTTTCAGAGACAACTTCTGTTCTCGACTCATAAAACTATAATTTAGCCAACCCATTGTATATGGTGTGCATCACCTGCACATTTACCACATTAAGGAAAACAGGCCTATGAATGCAAACTCAACAGTACCAATAACTTCTCATTGCTCAAGAAGCAGCAGCAGTCCCTCCGGCCACCTACTGCAGGTTTAAGGAAGGGAGGAAGAATGTACATGGAGAGGGCATCTTCCCCCCTCTTTTCAGTGAAAGGTGAGAACTTGGCACTTTTCCCCCAGCAAGGTTTCTCCCTTCTGCCTTAACTGGTGCTGCAAGAGCTCCCCCTCCTGTTTCAGGCTTTCCATGTCAGTTGAAAACAACCAACCAGCCAACAGCTCCACCACAAAAAAAGGGCACCTCTTACATTCAGCAGCCTTCTTTTGGAGCTGCAACGTTTGGCATTAAGATGGAAATATCAGGTATAGCTGGCACACAGGCTGCGCACAGAAACAGTAAAACACCGCTTTCCAAGCACAAACTCACGACACAGTATTATAAGCATGAAAAGTCAATACTTCACTTTATCAACTGGTTATCCACCATCAATTGCTTCTATACCACAGCTTTTTGTAACAAAATGTGCTTTTCCACAGGTAACAGTTTGCACTGGGAAACTCGGAGTGTTACATGAAGCTCTAGAATTTTCTAGGCTGTGATAGTATTTTTTTTTTTTTTAAGTTGAGACACTCATAAAAGGCTCACAAAGGTTATATAATATTCACAATCAGCTTTTCTGAAGAAGTAATATATTGTGATGTATTAACTAAGGTGAATTTTGTCCACAGTGGTATTTTAAGGTCACTGATGCCTAGGTCTCATCCCTATGAATGCCTTTTTTTTTTTTTTTTTAATTTCAGGTGACATGCCCCTGTCCATCACTTTCCACCCCTTTCCACCCTACCCAAGCCTTTGGTCAGCAGATGCATCTACAGCGTCTGTTCTTGGCAGGTAGGAAAACAAAAGTTTATTTTGAAAAGAGTGAGGGATGGGGAGGATGGTTTCTTCCCATAAAAGGATGGGGAGGGCTTCAAGTCATTATTCAGCTGCATATACAACAGCTGCTTGTGTGTAACTTTTCATTCTGCTATTAAAGAACAGCAAGATAGTGAGTTGGTTCAAGTAATTCTAAGCATTCAGAGTTTCATTAACACAGCTGAAATAAAACAGACTGTTTCCACTACTGCAGTTGCAAGAAGGCACATTGGGTATCATACCTGGGGAGTGTCCATCAAAAACTGATGGGCCGTATGTATGGTTGAGTCCCTGCTTCTCTCTGGCTTCTCTTCAGTCACCTTTGGTACCTTTTCTGTTGTTGAGTCATTGACATCCTCAGACTCAGAAGTCTTGGTCTCCGGCTCCACTTCACCTGGTCCTACAATTACAAACCAAATTACTGAGTCTGTAGATCACACACAGTCCAAGAACCAATATTGTAACTCTGCTCTCTTGCAAAGAGTCTCACATGCTTTGTAGTGCAACCCAGACATTTTTTAACAGAGTTGCACAAATTTTAAGATAATCAAATCTAGACATAAGATGAATACAAGACCTTGCAACTCACTGGAACAGATTAATATGCACTTTTTAATGCAATGTTTTTTCGTGTCTTATAACCTTCTTGCCAAATGAACAAAATATTACTGAATAGATCTTTAACACTTGAAAATTCCACTGGTGAAGCCCAGTTTGTGAGCTTTACAGCCTCCAGGACAGAGTGACGCAAAGTATAAAGTGATTTGAGAATGTTCAGAAAAATCATTATTAAAAATAACGGCAATCTTTTCTTATCTTTTACTCTCTAGTTTTGTAATGGAACAGTTTCCTATAAATCAGAAAATTTTTACAAATGAAGGAATAGACTAAAGATAGTAGAAACAATAATAAAAGAAAATACTACACTGCTTAACAACTCATTTGCAAAGAATTATTCTAAGAAGTAAAAAAAGAGAAGTATGACATTGTAGGAGATGTTTCAAAGATCCTAGTTTTTTGGAACATACTGTTAAGAAAATTGTGTGGAAAAACAGACTGATTACCTGCATGCCTGTACCACAAAGCTAACGAACCTGGGTAAGGGATTTAAGTGAAGGTATTAAACCTGAAGGCAATGGGAGGCAAGAAGGTGAATTCAGGCTGGTAAAACTCGTGTTCCCTCTCCCACTAGCTTTTGTGTTGTTTGGGAAGAAAATAATTCAAAATTCCAAGCTATGCTGACATTTACTTAGATTCATCAAAATGAAATAATTCTGATGCAATTGGCAAGAAATATTTATTTTTATCCAGCTGATTTTGTTTGTGTGGGCCACTGGCTGACAAGTCAGACCTATCTTCTCATCTACCAATTATTTCCCTGATAGCTGTTTTCTGCTAGGCAGCTCAGTTAGGTTTTTTTTCTTCATTCCCACTTAAGGAAGCAAGCAGTGAGACAGACACTTCAGTGCTACCTCACCAGATGTTTTTCAGACCGGCTCCCAAATTTCTTGGTGTTCTGTCTTAAGCTGCGCACAAACAAAAAGTTACATGCTACTGATGTTGGCGATGCTGGAATGTGTTGTTATATGCCAATTAATTAAGCACATTGGCATTGTGTCTAACAGCAGGAACGTGTTTGCTTTTCACTTCTTCAAAGAAGTAAAGATTAGAGACCATTAACTGGAAAGAACACAGTGAACTCCTCTGTCACTCAACCAATTTAGCAAAGGCTAATGCTGGTTACTAGGCAGGAGTAACGCTACTGCTGCAGGGAAGTCAACTAAGAGCAGCTGCTTTACTCTTAAAATGTATACACATCCATTACATGCAAATATAAATATCTACATATAAGTATGCACACCAGTGTGTGCTTAGAATGTTTTTCAAGTTAATGTACCAGGAGTTTTAGTGGCAGTAGATTTCTTTTTTTCTGGCTTCAGCTCCTCTGTGTCTACTGCTTGGAGATCCTCATTGTTCTGCATTTCTGTTTCCATAGCTGCGTCTTCAGAATCTCCCTCTTCCTTTTCTTCAAGAGGCAGAATAGGTTTCTCTTGCTCCTTGCTAGCTACATCTGTACAAAGGCAACAATACTTAAGGTGAAAGCAGAAAGAAAAGTAGTGAAGTTGCAAAAACAGACAAAAAAAACACCGAAAAAACCCCCAACCCGCTGCATTCCAAGGCCACTGCGTAATAGTTTTAGTGAACTTCAGAAGAGATCTGAGCTATTGTCTCAAACCTCAGTTGTATCTTTTGCTGTGCTGTGCAAAAAAACCTGATGAATAAAATGGACTACTTACTTTGATAGAAAGCAATTTAACTAAATTTTGACTAGCAGAATATTTTTTAAAAGATATCAATGTGTTTGATACAGAATAAAAAACCTCTTTGTGTTATCCTAAATATTTTGCATGTAGCAGTTTGGGCTTCAAAATAACTGAAGTACGACTTGGGGAGAATAGACTTGAAATATGTTTATTAACCTAAAATCCACTTCTGAGTCAACTCAGTATTTTAAAAAATCATCAGTTTGAACCTGATTGCCAAAGAGTAGCGTTTATTGTAGTGAAATGGTGCTACATCTTAAACCAAGGCAAGGATTGCTAAACTAACTTTAAAACACCTACAGTAAATAGGAGTGCTTCATGATTTGATTCTGCTATAACTCTTTACACCCAGAATTACCAGCGTACCGTATGTCTGTGCATCATAGTATTCAGAGCCTTGTTTAATATGTTCAAATGCATCAGCCTCCTCCACATTTTGTTTAGGCTGAGTGGTAGTCTGCTTTGCTTCACTGCTGGATTCTATGGTTCTCAGTCGCTTGTGGATATGTTCGTTGTGATCTCCCATTGAGCGCTCGTTGTCTGCCTGACCAGGTTTCCTCTTGAAACTCTGAAAAAGAAGTTGTTCACAGTGTTAGTTTTAAGTGAGGTGCAACCAAACACTGATTAGAACCAGGGTCCTAACAAGGAGAACCAGGGTCCTGCCTATTTGCTGGTTAATATTATGATATTCCAATTAACAAAACAAACAAGAGAAGAACCACAAAAGAAAAGATGAACCTGGGTATTTTTTCTGCTTTGCTTCTGAGAAGCCATTCGAGCCATGCGGGTGGATTCATGGCCTTCTGACTGATTTGCACTTGAAGCTCCACTTCCATATTCCTAAGAGACAAAAAAAAATTGCAGTGGTAAGTGAAAAGGGATTTAGTAACTGTTGTAGACAACTTTGTGAAGTTAAACTGCAATGCGGTGCTGCCTTCTACTGTGAATGCCAAATGGCTCACAACTGCAAGTATTATTCTTGTGGAGAGCAGACAAGACAGTTCTGCAGCTCAACAATTAGCCTACACTTACCACACAGCTGTCACTGCTATGAAAGTATCTACTTGGTCTTCAGTCTTTTTTCAGTGAACTTATAATTAGCGCTCTAAAAATTGCATCTTGGACACAATTCTTAAAAATACGGCAAGAATTCCTTGATTGTAACCTGAAAACATATTCAAAAGTTCAGCATACTTAAGTAGGACACTTCCACGTAATTTACCTCTTTAGACTGGTCTCTTTCTGAAGCCTCTCCAGCCAGCTCAACAGCACTGTCACTCTGCACGTTCTCTTGCCCAGTCTGCCCTTGTGTTTCATGCTCCATTCTCTCCTCAGGCTCAGGGATCTGTTCATCCATCTCTGAATTATCTTTATCCTCTTCCTCCTGAAATACCATCAGTTTATTTTAACATTCTAAAAAACATGAGGAAACAGAAGCCTAAGGTGGTAACAGGAATATAGATGCCAGAAATACACCAGTTTAATAGTAAGTTTGATGAAGAGGCTCACTAACATTGCACCTACTCAGTGTCAAATAATTTGAAGTGTCACAGAACACATTCACTTCTTAAGTCTTATACAAGGTAAATAAATAAAAAAAGAAAATCAGGCTTTTATTTATTACTCTGTACCTGAGGTTGAAGGCCTTGGTCAGCAGCAGGGACTCCCTTGTCTTCAGCAGATTCATTTTTTTCCTCATCAGGTGGTTGTGATTCTTCCTCCTCCTCTTCTGCTGCATCCTCAGTGTTCCCCGCATTTTCTTGATCATCAGCATCTTTCTCCCCTTCAGCTTCCTTCTCCTCTTTATCTTTAGAAATGCCTTCTTCAGCTGGTTCTGCATCTTGATCATCTCCTTCTGGCTCGCCAGTATCCTCTTCATTTTGTTCTTCTGTCTTCTCTGCCTCATGTAAATCAACAAGTTTCTCATCTACTTCAAAAGCATTCTCTTCTTCTGGATTAAAAAAAAAAAAAAAAAAGCAGAAAGGTTTATAGAAAACTTTCAGTGAAGTACAAAGACAGTGAATATTATCGATACTTGGAATAAAACCACCCAGCCTATTAAAAAAAAAAAATCTTCTAAGAAAACACTGATAATTCTATACCCAGGATCTATGATTTATATAGCAGATAATTTCTTTAAGTCACAATTAGCTCATCACTAACAATACAGCAGAATGAATTCCAATTAACTTCCTTTAACCTAATATTCTTGAGGGTCAGATGACTGAGCACAAGTACTTAAAAGTATCATAGAAAAAACTGAAACCACAAAAGCAACTGGACAATGCAATAGGGAGCTTCAAGCATAAATTAAGGTGCATCACTTGGGTAACACAAGAAAGCCTGCTCCACCAGTGTGTGTGAAAGGGAGGTAAAGGAAAATACAGTGATGTTCTTATCTGGCCTGCATTTCATATCTTGATATTTTGACACACAGAAGTGAGTTTGCAGCTCCTCATAATACAGAATCCTACTACCACTTCTCTTTCTATAAAGAGCAGAAGCTCATTATCTGACTGCTCCTCCCTATTTCTATTCAGCTTTCATCTGGGAATCTGTAGAGAGATTTTCAGTTGTACCGTCATCTTCTTCCTCCTCATCACTCTTCTCATTATTCTCCAGGTTCAGGTTATCAGGAAGGTCCAAAGGTTCAACTTCAGGCTGCTTTTCTTGCTGGCCATGATAAGGATCTACTTCATTCTCATCGTACTCACGCTATCAGCAAAAGAATGAGGTGAAAAAAAAATAGGTACTTAATAAATGGGAGGAAACGCAAAGATAAGAAATAAGATACTATTGAATTCTCCAGGACACAGAAATACTGGATGCAATACTGCATTCTGACCAGTTAAAAACAAATTTCCAGTGGTATGCATGCTCATTTATAAATAGCAGAAAGATTAATTTTGACATAGAATGACTGGAGTTGGAAGGGACCTTAAAGATCATCAAGTTCCAAACCCCTGCCATGGCAAGGACACCTTCCAGTAGACCAGGTTGCTCAAAGCTCCATCCAACCTAGTCTTGAACACATCCAGTGTTGGGGCATCTAAAACCTCCCTGGGGCAACCTCTTCCAGTGACTCACCACCCTCATAAGGAAGAGCTTCTCCTTACATCTAATTTAAATCTCCCTCTCTTCCAGTTTAAAGCCATTATCCCTCATCCTATCACTACAAACCCTTGTAAAAAGTGCCTCCCCAGCTTTCTTGTAGGCCCCCTTCAGATACTGGAACACTGCAATGAGGCCTCCTGGGAGTACTGTATTTACATAAAATGTTACTTCTTCCAAATAGCATGTTTTGTGATCAGATTCCAGTTTTCATAGCTGAAAAAAAAGAATCTGCACTCTTGGAGATGGTAAAATGCACTCTTGTATACTATGCACAGTCTTCAAGCACACTGTATACAGGTTTTTAGGATGAGCCCTGCTCACTTAAGATGCTTCTGTTGCTGAACACAACAGAACAAGAACTTTTAAGCTTTGTCCATCAAAAATCAATTCAGCATAAAGCCTGTTCTGGCAGCCATTACCAGTTCATGTTAGTGCAAACAAAATTTCTGCTGGATCAGAAAATATAGATATTATAAAATTGCTACACTACGGTTTATTTTTGGCTCTGAAATGAACTTTCTTCAGTGCACTTCACTAGTAAAGAGCATTTCAAATTCTCAAAAACACACATGAACAACAGAATACAGTTTAACAGCAAGATACTTTATGTAGTCCAAATCGTTTTTACCTCATCAATTTGTTCATGGATGTTCTCTTTGTTTCCACTGTCATCATCTCGTTGCTCTTTTTCCTCATCCTTGGGAGGCTGTTTTTTATTATCCTTGTTTCCTGTGCCCAAATTGTCATCTTTTGCAACGAGCTCTGAATCCTCCTATTACCCAAAAAATTCACAAGAAACTCAATTATGCTACCTACTTCTCAAAGTCTGAGTGACAAGACATCATCTCTTACAGAAAAAAAGTTAACACTAAATAACTTGTGATATATTCAGAATTATCCCTTTCCAAGACCAAGAGCTATGCAGTGAGTTCACAATCTAGGTTGCATCAAGTTCACAGAGTTTAATTCCTTTAATATTTTTCTTCCCACCCCTTTTCTCTTTACCTCATCCATTCCTGGTCCAGTTTCTTCTGGTTTACTACTGGCATCATCATCATCATCATCCTCCTCCTCCCCCCAGAGCCTCTCATCCAGTTTATCATCAGCTTCAGCATTATCAAGATTTCCCATCTGCTTATCCAGTTCCTCCTCTTCATCCGAATTATCATCATTTTCTGTGTACAATTCAGAATGTGTTTCAGTACAGAAGAGATAAAACTAACTTTTTTGGTAAGTTCAGAAACAAGCAGTCATACTTGCACCTTAATTGCATTGCCCTGTGCAGTTAATTGAAAGATGCAGGAAAAGACACACATGCACTAACACCCAGAAGAGCAGGGTCCTAATTATGCGGTTCAGAAGGTTGTTGTGGACATAGGGACGCACGCAGCATTTTCTCCTGCAGACTAACAAGTCCTAGGTGCAAAATCTGGATGATTTAAACACACTCTCTCTCTCCCTCCTCTATTTTTAAAATGTTTTGGCATTACTGGGAAAAGTCCATTCCTCTTTATCTGTTTATTAGCTTGGGACTTGCCCTTCTTGTGCAGATGAACTTACTCTTGGCAGTTTGTCAGACATTTGAAAGTAGATTAACCCTACTGTAACTTGTAAGCCACCTTAGTTTCAGATGTTCCAGCTGTTAGCCTTTAAAGTGAAGAACTGCAACCTTTTGGGTGAGTAGCAACCTGAATGAGTCTACCCAATGTTGGTATTTTTTTTCATTTTAAAAAAAGTGAAGATAAATTCTTTTCATTGCTTAAAAGTTAGCAATAGCTTTGTTAGTCATGTTTTGAGGTTAACTACAGCCATATTCTCAAGTGTTCTGTTGATCTTCAACAGCACTACAAAGGCAGTGACTGATTCTAAAATGCATCTATAGGTCAGCTCACAACAGGAAGGATTGTCTCCCTTCCTTCCAAAAGCACCACAGTGACAGAAGAGAGACAGTATTTCCTTTGTACGTTTCTTTGCATTCACATTAATACTTCTTAGCACTCATATACAAATAGCACTACTCTGTTGTTAACCCTGACTTTTCAGTGTATGCTTCATTATATACAAGTATCATCCATTATTGGACTGATCTATAGTATTTCTTACAAGTTTGTTATAGTGGAAGGACCAAACCTTTTTTCTCCAGTTCTCCATCATGCATTTTTCCCTCAAAGTCTTCCGACATTTCAATCGCATTGTCTTCTCCTTCAATGTCTGGTTTAGAATCTTGATCCTCTTTCTCCTTCTCTTGACCCTTTTGAAAAGTGTCTTCTATCTAAATAATTGGTAAAGCCAAGAATTACAATGGATCTAGTCTCTATATTAAAGCTTAAACTACTACCACAACAACACTTAAAAGCTTATATGCAAAGATGAAAGCCAACCTAGACAGGAAACTGAAGGCAACTTCACATTTATTTACTTGAAAGATTTACAACATGGATTTCAAGGATTCTTTTCAGTTTTAATTGAATTAAACAAGAACAACCCCAACCACTTGCCTGATCTTCACTTTCTATTTTGTCGCTCACATCCTTCTTGCCTTCCCCATCTCCAATACCACCATCCTCATAATCGTGAAACTGTGTTGCTCCTTCTCCAGCTTCATCTTCAAGTAATTCTTTGGGAAGACAAAACCCCTAAAAAGGCAAATAGAAACACAAAGCTTTCTCTAGTAGCAAGTACATTTTTCAGCTTAGTTTCTACTTAAGACTTTTGTATACATTAAATATATGCTCACTGTCTCTCTAATAACTTACCTTTTGGGCAAGCTCTGTAAAAATGCTAGTTAGAACAGAAAGCAGTTTTCCAGTACTCCTGTGAGATGCCAGTGAAACAGCGAGGTAGAACAGGATAAGGTCCGAATACTTGCAGAGCATGGGCTTTAGACGCACCAGCAAATAGCAGGACTGGTTGAAGAACTGCAGTTAAAGCCAAAAGAACAGCTGTCAAACATGATTATGTACATACTGAGGTGCACCTCAGAGAGGCGATAATAGAGACTGAAAACACATGCTCAAACCAGAACTATCAGCAGGGGAGTTTATATACAATTTCTAAAGTTTCCAGAGCTATTTCTGGATTTTCACAAAACTTTCCTTTCTTATTAAAGGAACATCTGGCTTTTGCTCTACAGAAGAGTACCTGTACTTGGCTGTAATTTCTCATACACTTCTAGTTCTAAGGTATTGGACAATTAGAAGCAGTGCATGTTTAGCCACCAAAATTAACAATTCCAAATCTTTTGAGACCCCCTAAGCCAAAAACTCCTGAGAATAACAATTTTACCTGATGTTTATCTGAAGTGTAATCTTCCCCATAAGATTTCAGGTTCTCCAGGAGTTCTGAAACCGCTGAAATTGCTTTCTGCACATGCAAAGAATCCAAATCAGCAGAGAGATCTTCATCCAAAAGTTTGGTTATATGTCCTGGTTTAATTACGTCAAACGAGGCTGCATCCTCTTTGTTTGAAGCAGAAAAAGAAATGGAAGACAAATCAGATACTCTAAAACTGTTACAGGAAGCAAACTACAAATATCTATCCTGTTTAAATATACTTCTATTAAAATTGCAGTTTCCTTGAGTAATGGTACCTCTGCGAGACACAGTTTAAGGATTTTCTAGGTTTGCTTAGTCTAAGCTCTCCTCCTCCCCCTTAAGTAAATTAACAAACATACCATTTTCCTCTGGAGATTTTTCTTCCTCTTCTCCATCTCCCCGTTTTCTCTCAACTAGACACTGGATGGCATACAGCACAACACGGATAACAGATTCCACTTTTGCTGAGAAGTGCTCCACAAACTCTTCATCTGACCATTGATCTCCTTTTGAATCACAATACAGGCAGTTTTACACAGAGATACATTAAATTACAGGTTACTTTGTTTCCTCTATGCAAGGAGCATGGTAAGCACTATGCAATTTTTACCACATAGTTCTACTAAAATCTCCTCTCTAATCATGGTCTATAACGACGATGTAAGAACTGTCATCAACAGTGACTAAGAAAAAAACCAAAAAAACATCACTGCACAACTGAAGTCTGGACTAGATTTTTCAAGTTCGGACTTCATCAAGTGTTTCTGGATACTCAAATGAACACGGAGCCATCTTCTGCAATAACCAAACGATATCTTGTATCTTTACCTAAATTACAAAACAGGCAGAGAAGAATTGTCCTTACCGCTGCAATCTGACGTGGAAGCAAGAAGCTGTGTTCTCCAGGCTATGAATTCTGTTGATGTATTATTCACTTCTTCTTGTATATACTTCAGGCTCTTGATTAGGGCCATCTGACTGGCATCTTGCCTGCCTTCCCCACTGGGAAGAAACAGGGACTCTATGCCTTGTAACTGACCCGAGACTTCCAGCAAACAGCTCATAGCTGATGTGCAAACTTCAAAATCTCTCCTGCAACAAGACATACCATAATGCTGAAAGAAGAACGAATGCTTCTGTTGAAGATTAAACCTTTTCTTGGGGCAAGGATGACGGGAAGGCAGCTGATCTCCATCTTGAATTCAGTAAATGAGAAGTCTGACAACAAGCGGTGCGTCCAGTTACATTCACACCATTTGAAGCAGACAGCAAATGAGAAGCATATATGTTGTTGTTATTATTATTAAATAGGCTATAGAACTCTTTTAACATAAAAATTTCTTCATTAAATTTCGGTTTTAAATTCACTTCATTAACTACCTAAGGAGCTATAGAGATGAAGTCCCAGCAGATTAAAGACAAACTGAGAAGCTGAGATGAACCACTTTTTTCTGACTTCTCAGGGGAGTGGGAAAAGACACATTCATTTGTTTAAAACCCCAGGCACTACATTTTGCAAGAAAAAAAACAAAACAAAAAACCCAAAACACCCTAAAACAGAAACACGCTTCAAGAGTACCTGAATGCACTTTTCAAGATATGCATGGACAAACATTTTCAAGATGACTTCACACATCTTCTATGAACATATCGAGAAATTCAATTTTATGTACGTGCAGAACTCACCAGGAATAAAACAAGGTCTCACACGACTGTTGTCTTATTCTGTCCACTTCTGCTTTCACTGCCTTCACATTTTCCAGCATTGCAGTCAATTGTGTAGCTACCTGCAGCCAGAACTGATCCTTATTTCGCATCCTGCATCCAGGAGGCAGTTGCTCAGTTGTTACTGGAGTCAGGTATTTTAGCTCTGAAGGAATTAGGTCAGGTAGTCCCACAAAAACATTTCCCATTTCAGACTCTGAACTCTGAAAAATGTTTGTTTTGACATCTGTCCTTTCACTGTCACTGCACTTTAACCCTTCTTTTGGGCAGCACTGCATAAACCAAGACAGCTCCTCGAGAACCATCACACACTGCATGGAAAGTTGCTGCAGTTTGTCAGTCCAGCATTGAATACTGTCTTGAGGAGGAAATGCTACATGATATTCTCTGTCAGCAGCCAACCTAGAATCTATCTCTCGTATAGAACTCAGGAGGTTCCTGGTTAAAAGGAAAGAAGGAAAAAAGTTACAATCACCAAGTTTGTCATACTTTCCTTTGAAAAGCTCGACCTTTATGGTAAATTCATAAAAGGTCTAAAAAATCTCAGAAGTCAAACTGTTTTTGGAAAAAACGACAATGACAGGTGGTGTTTCTTGGATTTTTTAATATTGGTTTTGTTTGTTTTAAAAGTTTTGCTTAATTATTGCATGCTTCTCTCCACAGCATGTTTGAGTTGTTGTGAAAACAGAGCTTTGTGAGATTTCTCCGAATCTACACCATGTTTTCAAATAAGACTTAAACTTCTGGCCTGATACTCAAATATAATTCATCTTACTCCATTATAAAAACAAACTTAGAATCTAACACACCTTCATTCTCTGAAGTGCCATGTAATAATCAGCTCATAACAAATGATTAATCTGATTTGTAATGGAAGTTACAGCAATGCAGGTAAGAGTCTTAGAAGTTTTACTATTCCTGCAACTGTAGAGGTGGTGGGTTGTGTTCTGGGCTTTCGCTGGGTTTGGGGTTTTTCTTCCCCACGTTTCCTAGGGTTAACAAATTTTGCACCACTAATCTCCAATCTAGATTTCCTGCCCTGTACAAAGGAAATAGCTTCTGACCAAGTCAAAAAGTTTTATGGATTACAACAGCGATGAGCACAAATATGCAGAAGAACAGTGGAGTTTGCAGTAAAACTGGTGAGTCAAGCAATGGAGTGAAAAATCACATCAAGTGAGAAAGATTTCTCATACACTTTTCCTTTTACAGTTTTGACACCAGATCTAATATCTCCCACCTTTCTAGAATTTTTCTTTGTAAACTGTTGAGGTTTTTTCACATAGGCTCTAAGTGCCATCCACATAATTTATTTTCTCCAAATCAATAATTTTGGCTACGTTTGAATTGACTTAGGTCAATCCCAAATGAGAGAGATTTAACAATCTATAGGTTTAAGTTTATAATTAACTACAGAAATTATTCCATAGTCTTCAGGTATGCCTCCTTGTTTTTCCATAATTATTTTGGTTCCAAAATATTGGCTGCAATGACAGGATAAACAATACCTAATCCCTTTTTTTTTGCCTACCTCCCCACCCCCTTTAAAATAACTTTTTCTATCTAGGCTCAATAGAGAGGAGGAAAGAAATGGGGAATTAGGGGGAATAATTTTATTCTGCCTTATTTTCCATCGTTATTGAACTGAACTGCTTACTGTCAAACCCCTTGCCAACATTTAAACATTGGAAAAAGCAAGATACCTCAGTAAGACCCACTGTTCTGTCAGTGCAGTAAGAGATCGTCTTTGTCTGACAAGCATCTGCATGAGGTGTGCAGTGAATCCCTTACATCGTTCAATGCTGCCGAGTCCAATATCCTACAGAAAACAGGTACAGAAAGTGGGAGGGAGCAGTTGGACGAATAAGCAGACAACAACATTCTCTGTGCCTCCATTCTATTTCACTGGGCAGGCTGAAAAGTTAGTTTAACTGAATAAATCTTAAAATGCAGACAAAAAGTTATAGTTACTACAGTTTCCTCATCTACATTTTTTCTGCATTTTCCATATATCCTGCATATCCTTGCATTCTAAAGAGATACCAGCCTGATTTTTTACGTTCATGACTGTTGCTAAAACCACTTCCACAATTCATTTTACCAGATTTACTGACAATTACTTTCACTCCTTTCATTAGGAAGGATCTCACTTTAAAGCTTGAAGTAAATGTTCACAACCAGAGCAAAACCAAATCTCAGCTATGTTCCACTTTTTATGCCACTGCCAGCTGTGACATTTGAGAAGATCATGTCACAAAACAAGTGATGAGGCATGGTGAAAAGAGCAGCATCTGGAAGAGGTCCCTTTTTACTGCAATACTGTAGAAGTGGTACTGACTTGCCAAAACTCATTTGTTCCTTCTACTGATTTCAGACCAGTTTTTAAGCAAAGAAATGAATTGGAACTTTCTGTGCTAGACACGGGCCCCAGTTATGTCCAGTCATAAACCTCAACTGCTTTATTTAACAACTAATTCTGGTTTTGTTTTCCTAACAAGCTTCGACTCAGCATTTTGGGAGTTTCCTTCATGCACAAAAAGTAGCAATTTAGGATCTGCTGGGATGAAAGATAATGTACATTTAACAGATTATTAACTTACTTCACTTAACTGATACTGTTCAGTCATAAAACAAGTTTAAAAATGCTGCATTCAATGACTAGACCCAAAATGTATTTTGTATCATATTACAGAACATAGCATGATCTCCTATCGCCTTTTTACTACTAGAAAATTTCAGTCCAAGTTGGTAAAATAAAGTTAACAGAAACAGGATTTCTGTTTTTACTTCAGCGTTTTACCTTGGCAGGTGCTAATAAAGCTGTCTGAAGTCTAGAGTGGCGTGCAAGTGACCGATAGAAGTATTTCTGGCATCCATCCCACGCAGAAGAAATCTCTGTCAGCAACCTGACAGAGTACAAAAAGGTCTGATTTTAGAAAGGCACATCATTTCAGTACTTCAGCACACCAGAACCACCAGGTCAGCTCTTCAACCTTACGAATTTATTTACAATTTGTTATTTTGCAAGAGCATTGATCTTGTAATTCTTCATTTTTTTCCATAAGTATTCTAGTCTTAGGAAAACGTTTAATTGTTAAAATAAACCCTAAGGAAACCCTAACCAATAGCAGCAGAATTCCTACCTTTGAATATCATTTAACACTTAAATAGTAGCTTTGTGGGTTATTTTTCTCCACACAGCTAAACCCAGCTTATTAGGGAAACCTTTATTTTGGCTGTCATGAAAGGTACTATAAATAAACCCTTACACCTGAGTAGGACAGTAACCAGCATGTCTCAGTGACAAAAATTACTTGCTGCCGGAAAAACACAGAAACATCTAAAAGAACATCTTCCCTCTAGGCACATTTTTCCAAATGGGAAAGTGGTGGAGTCCCCATTCCTGGAAGGGTTTCAAAGCCATGGAGATGTGGTGCTGAGGGACATGGTTTAGTGGTGACCTGGCAGTGCTGGGTTAACCGGTGGACTTGATGATCTTAAAGGTCTCTTCCAACCAAAACAATTCTATGAAGGCTATGTATTTTCTCCTGAAATATCCCATTAGTCAATGAAGACAAAACAATTAAGTAATCCCTGTAAATTATAACTCATCTTCAACAAAATGATTAGCAGCCTACATTCCGTACCATGCCAGCAAAGTGTCCCAGGCAAAGCTGGGTGGTGGAGCATTAACTGAAACCTAACTCACGTTAACAATGAAACCCTGGGTCGAGCTGTCAAAAGCACAAATTAAAAAACCCCTCTGTCAGTCGTATGTGCTAGTATAGTACGTTCAGGATTTTCAAACTGAGTAATAGGGCAAAGAGAAACCAGTATCCAAAATCTCCATTCAATTACATCCCAGAAATGTCAGTTTAAATCCACATGCAATAAATTCTACAAATTATAGCTGCAATTCATACAATCTAAGGGTTAGAAACACTGTGTACATACGTGGTATCCAGTTCATGAGTACAGTTTACTACACCTAATGCACTACGCAAGTCCAGCGGACGCAGGTAGAGTATTTCATCATAGTCTTTTGAACGGGACCAAGAAAGACCCTTCCGGTATGACAAACCTGGAATGACATTTGAACACACATCCTTGATGCTCTCATTCTTTTATAAGAAATGTGTCACTGTACAGTTGGTATTAAGATATGAAACCTTCTGATGTAGTGTTTTTTTTTTTCCCTGATGCTGTTTGATTATAACAAGTCTTGGAACATACTGCAATTTTTGTAATGTAAGAACTCATTGTAGCTTAGCTATCTTCAGCTGAACATAGCTGAAGAACATAGCTGAAATAAGACAAACCTGTGGGTATAAAAGAAGTTGTTGGTGGTGGCCAAGGGAAAAAAGAAAGCACCTTGAACCTGTACGGCAGGCTACAGCCTGAGAAAAAGTTACAGCTATGTACTTTTAAAACTCGGTCTTAAGGCTGTTATTTTAGCATTTTTAAAACTGGATTAAACATGCCCATTCCTCTCAAGCCAATGAAAACACTCCTTTCAAAGCATCCTGAAGACAAGCAGAGCCTGTAATAAACACTCATTAGCTATCTAGGTTACACTGCCATTTTTCAAAACCAAATTGAGAACAAGTCTTAAGAGCAACACTTTTCACTTCTTGTGGCCCTTTAAGAAAAGCTGAGTCAGGGATCATCACCTCATTTTTAACACATGAAAAGACTGATGAATGAGAAAGGTAAACGTGCCACCTGAAATCAAAGACAGTGCCCAGTAAAGAATTCAAATTCCATGTGTTAAATCATCACAGTACACCATTCCTCCAGCACAAACTCCACAGGGCAGACAATGGCAGGTGGCCCTTTGGCATCAGTGGGTGCAAAAAATGCCAAACAAGAAAAATGTGTGTGTGCTCCTCCCACTTAGGTTCACCTGCATTTGCAGTCATCGAAATATAAAAGGACCTTAATTTTCTGGGAACTATTTACTCAGTACACACATCGACTTGTTCAAGTAGCATAATCTATGAACACCCAAAACTGCAACTGAAGCCTCCTCCTGTCTCCTGGAAAACATTCAGAATGTTTTTGTTTTCTTTTCCAAGTGCAGTGACACTTCGAATTAGTTTCTTATAAAAATCATATCTTCTTAGAACACTTAATTTCATGTTTCTAAGCTTCTTTCTGCAACCGTGATTAACAGGTTGGTTTTTTTTTTGGGGGGAGATTCTCAGGATTACTGGAGGCCAGAAGATATGACTTCCAAGAGAAGCACCAATACACTGAACTCTTAAAAAAAAAAAAAATTGGCAAAGTTACATTAATTTCTATTTCTGGCTACAACTTAACAGAATGCTGTCAGAGCTGTTTATTTAACAAGACTGCTTACTTCTGCTGGTTTCTAAATTGTTCAGTGACTTAAGAACAGCTTGATGAATAATTTAAGATAACAGTAAAGGAAAAGGCAACATTTAATAGTTTCGGTAGGTCCTCTACCTTAAGACTAGCAAGGGCAGCAATGGAGACCTGCTGAACAAGGGGCCTCCAACAATTCCCATAAACAGACCATTGTCTCCATGGCTCAACCACACCTCTGCCCATCTGATCTCTGCCAATCTGTCAATCAAGAGATAGGCTCTCATTCAAACGAGCTAACTTAATTTCAGTGCTGGATTAGAGAACAGATACAAGATAATGAACTGCTCTCTTGCTTCTAAAAGTTGGGCAGTGACTTCTGACTGGCAAAGCAGATTTCTGCTTTCAAAAAGCTATTGCTGAACATCTAATGGAATGTAAGAATAGAAGGTATGTGAAAGGGCTAACACATCAGGCCTCATAGTCAACAGATGAAGTTAAAGAGACTTGAATGCTTTTCTGTGTTAGGGGCTCAGTGACTTCAAGAATGTAGGATTACTGTAGGTTCAAATGTATTTGCAAAAATGGTAAAATTCTTAAGAACTTTGTACTTTTAAACCAAGAACATTTTTATTCAAAGCTCACCTGTTTTAGCAAGGCTTTTAAAGAGATCTGACAAAGCCCGTTGCTTCTGCATCTGAATATGCTTTGCCTCTGATTTCTGCTTCTCCTTGTCTGCTGTCTGATCAAATGTTAAATTTTGCAGTTCAACTACAGAATCAATGATACCACCTGTACAGAACAGAGTAGGGAAACGTTAAGAGATGTAAAAATTTAATATACACAGAGCAGCCATGGGAAAACTGTCTGGGAAGGGAACTCCATATCTACAGATTTTTCTGATCTGTTCCATTTGTGTTGCAGAGGTCAGTTATGGCATGCAAATCACAAGAATACTTAACCTGTGAACTGGTCAAGATCTTCCACCAGACTTAAGAACGAATTATTTTCTGTAACTGTTTTACACATTTTCTTCATTTTTTTAGTAAGCTTAGGCAGACGATACTGAAGAGATTCTGTATGAAATGTAATGCCTTCTTGACATTCTTCTGAGAGTGCCCCCTGAAGGAAAAAACAAACAGTCCAATTATACACACATACTCAAAGCTGTCTTATTTGACCACTAAGAGTAAACCACTGCAAAAACAAGGGCTAAAGTTCTGCATTCATCTGAAACCCCAGAACATGCCCATGTGACCCTCTGAACTGTTCAGCACCAACAACTTGAAGACAAGGTGAAACTGCAACAAGTGAAACCAACAACTGGGTTGATTATAAATAAGAGGCCTGCAAACAAACCAACCATCAACCAACAAATCAAACCCATGATGAAACACATCAGATTTGCATCAGATTTCTGCCTCCCCTTACTCTACCCTCCTGACTGTCACAGGACATGCACAAGATCAGCCACCCTCCTGCTCTGAAAAAAAGGAAACAAAGCCATGGAAGCTGAGAGTAACTAAGCATTCTCCACTCCTCCCCAAATTCTGATGAGTTATGACTGTTTCCTTGCATCTTATTAATAAAAACTAATGGATGGAAATAGCAATCTACATGAGTAAGAAAATTAGCTGACTTCCTCTCTGAGCTGCACGACTTAGAGACACACTAAACCATGGCACTGTGGAGTAGGATTTACCACGTATCAGCCAGCCCAAGGCAAACATCTGCAGTACGCAAGCTGTCGGCTAATGGCAAACATATGACAATGCAGTTGCATTTCCCTATCAGGATTCAAGCTCACAGTAATTTTATATTTAATCAGAAATTATATATACACAAATCCTACAGATATAAGATCATTTGTCTGGGTTCTTGTTTAGAAATAAAGGATAATAATAATTTCAACTCCAAGTCTGTATTACTGCAGTAGCAGTGAAGTAACAAATTGCTGCAGATAATATGCAAGCAACTTGGAGAAGAAATGTGTGACTGCTATCAGCTCTATATTAGTGCATAGATAGTGTGCCAAATCAATACAGAACATGAATGCCTTTTCATGCTGCATTCCCACCCATCTGCAGTGTTTCATAACACTGAACGCAAGTCAGACCTCAAGTTGATGATATATTCAACAGATTTGACACTTACATAAGATTTTTCTGCATAAATCAGTGAAAAGCAACATACAGATGAGAACAGAGAAAACATCCTTCCCACACTTTGAACAAAGAATACAGTCACCTTGGCAACATCTGTTCTAGCAGACAGAATTTTTCTTAATGTGTTGTTTAGCCTCTGAACTTTGGTCTCATTCTCAGATTCTTCCTGCTTTTGCAAGCAGTCCAGCTGCTCCTCCTTACCAATTTCCACCAAGGCAGGCCGGCATGGCTCACCCAGAACAGCCTCAAACTTCTTCATGAATTTAAAGAGGGTCCTAATTACCAAAGGAAAGCAAAATTGTTACTGGGTTTTATAATCCTGGAAAATCTTTCAGCTGCTGGAAACAAGTGTTTCCCCTGTGTTATGAGAAGAAGAAATGTTCTTGCATTCAAATTTAATCAAATATAGATGATTCTAGAAATCATCTAGAAGGAAGGCTCCAAATATAGAGCTCAACTGCAAGCTCTTAGTTACCTGCGTATTTTTTCAACCGATTGTTTTATAGCCCAGAAGCTGACATCATTCCACTTGGAAATTTTCACAAATTCCTATTAGGAAAATAAACAATGTGATTACTTATATAAATGCAATGAAGCATTTGCATATAAAAAAATATTTTTAAGGCTGGTTAGTTATGATGATCTGTCTGTCTTAAAATGCAAGACATTTTAGAAAGTGAGAAAATCACTGCATGGGCATCTTATTCTATTAATACTTGTGTTTACGCTAAAACTGCTGCATAGCAAAATGCTGTGAAATCCAAGGGGTTTCACTACTGTGTAGAAACCCTCATGGCTAAATGTGACTGACCAAACATTAAAAAACTTCAACCAATCCCACACCTTAAAAATAAATTCTTGTCCAAAAAAACCACACCAAAAAAAGTGAAGTATAGGAGGGATTTCAGTGGCCAACATATGCAAATTCAAGTAATGCCTGCGCCACTGTTCCTTTGATTAGATCAATACAATGAATGAAGCTTCCTTTTACCTTAAGTTCCTTTTCTATAGGTTGACGAAGTTCAGTGATTCTGGCCTCAACACACTCTGAAAACTGCTTATAATAATTGTATAGATTCCACAGGATGCTGCACAGAACGTCTGGAAGGGACAGACAATAACAAGCTTCTTTTAAAACACACTGTTCTTCAGTAACAAGAGAAGAAATGCTCCCCCCCACTTTTTTTTGTAATCATGAAACTTGTCAACACCCAAAGATGGGGTACACTGACCAACAGTATTCTTCATGAATATGGGAAAAACAGCAGCGTAGGCTTGCGTTGTATTTATGAACTTAGTGATCTGTTTAGAAAGTCTCGAATACCTGATGGTCAGGTTGTTGTAAAGAAGACTCAACACATGTAATGCCGACAACCTACCCTTTTCTGCTACTTGAGGCATCAGCAAGACATGGCAGTGGAAAACCAGTAGTGCTTGAAGTCGTGCATTAAACTCTCCCAGCGTGGACCCCTCAATGAAAGCTTGTAGCGTGCTGACCAGTGTTTTCAGATCCACCTGCTCAGTTTCTGAACATTGCACCAGACATTTAGAAGGGGGAGAAATAAAAGAAAAATACAACAAAAACCAAAGCACCTCTGTATGAAAACCATGTAAACTTCCAACTAAATATCATGTCTTTATTAAGAAAGGGGTGTAGGGGCATTTGCGTGTAGAAAACTCTAGTTTAGTAATAAGTAAAACCAACAAAGAACACACTAGAAGAAAGAAGAGGGGACAAGAGAGGCACCAGTAAGATACCAACCAAGGAGGCCAGCTACAAGTCCAATTTCAGAGCGTATCAAGTATTTTAAAGAATACTTGCAATTCTCTATGAATGAATGAATGGCTTTTTTTGGTCATTATGAGCCATACAATAAATTAGTCACTGCCAGATCCTTAACTCAAAAAAATAATGACAGAAATAGCTCTTGAAAGAATCTGGTAGAGGATAGAGTCTTTAGTGCATATTACCTAAGGAAGAAGACATGCTGCCCACTCTGATAAGATAAGCCAAGGACACAAAGCTTGTCAGCAAAGTGCACTAGTTATGAAAGAAGAATTCTGCCTCATGTCAGAGAATGCTACTTTCATCTTTACAATTCCATTAAATTTGACTGAGAGCTATATTCTTTCCCCTATTTTCCAGAATGTGAACACCTGTAAACAGATTTGCTAAGAACAGGATGTACCAGAACACGTTTCCTGTAAGATTGCTTTAGCCTTTCTAATGAGTGTTAAAAGCAGTGCAGCTGGGATATGAATTATGCTTTGTGCAGTGAAAAAAATGAGGTGCCTTTTCCAGCTGCAGACGGAGGCCTCCTACCATCCAAATCCATTTGAAATGTTTCTATGTGCATGTCATACAGTTACCACAGTATGACTTTCCTTTAGATGCTTTTTACAGACTTTTTTTTTTTTTTTACAGTATCTACAAGGTTAGCCCTGTGGGAGACCCAGGTGGTTCCAGAAATAAATACCAAGCACGGTCACTCTGTATGGAAGACCCTATAAAGTCATGGTATTTATTGTATGGCAAAAGGTATAGGAACTACACCTGAAAGTGTGTTGTGAAACTCTTGGCATTTAGGACCTTAATTACACATCCTTAAGAATGGATGGAATTGCATCACGTATTCATGTACGGACAGCACCTACCTTCTGTGTTTGCCTCTGTCTGTTCTTGAACATATTTCTCAATCATCTGATAGATTGAGAACCAGTGCTTTGTGGATTTCTCTACATGCTGCTTCATAATATTGTCCAAACTTACTGACCAGCAACTGGAAACAATAAGGAAGGGGAGAGAAATAACAAACAAAGCAAAAATATTGTGAGTAGCTTGGGCTACAAAACCACACAGTTTGTTTTCTGTTTCTGCTAAACCAAAGGAAAATTTCACAGGATGGAACAATCTGTATATATATTTAACATACAAAATCAACTCTTGAGGATAGCTGCTTTGCCACTATTACTAAACACGAGAGAAATGCAAGAACTAGGGACAGTGAAACAAAACCAGTCAGAGCCAGGTTCAAAAGTTTCTTTCCACAAAACTTGAGGTAGATTTGTGGAATTCATGATCATGGCATACTATGGAGATAAAAATTCTGCTGAACAGGAGACTGGTGAATTGTTTTCAAATAAATTCAGTGTGGGTTGTTCAACAGACAAAACACTGGAGGCTCAGCAAACCCTAGCATGAAAACAGGAGAACACTGGGAAAATATCAGGATGAAGTACTGTAGTTATCTGTCCTGCTTCTACTCCTCCTAAGGCTTCTACATAGGGTCACCATGGGCTGGACACGCCGATTTTGAGTGAGTATAGCTGCTACTTTGGCGTTCTTTCCCCCCACATTGTTACTAGGACAGCCACGTACACACACACAGAAGCAAGTTCCATGACTGCACTGGAATTGTACAGGGACAGAAGCTTACAGTATCTAAGAAAAAGCAGTAAAAAACGACAGTTCTTACTTCAACTCCAGTCTGCGCCACTGAATAATCAGCTGTGTGACCAAATCAAGATGCTTTCGCAAGGACAAAGCTCGACTAGCATTTTCCTCCCAGTCCTGGAAACAAACAAAAATAAAAACTCCCCTTTATACAAAGCCAGGAATTAGTGTTTGCATGGCAAGGCTCATGCAGTACTCTGGATTACGTTCCTACTCCTTGAACTTACAGCATGGAGCAAATTCACTTCCCCAAATCCCTGCAAGCAGACAGCTTTCAGTTGTTTCTATCATGGTGCCAATACAAATCATAATAAAACCTCTTTTCTTACCTGTGCCTTTGCAAGAAGAATTTCCAAGCCATTCAGAAACTTTGAGAGAGGACTAGAAAGTGGAAAACTCTGGATTCTGTCCATCACAACTAACAGCTGCAGAATTTAGAAAAAAAAGCGTTCAACCTTATAATAACCAGTCTTCAGCAGGGGCAGTCATGTAATTCTGCAAATTTATTAACATAACCCTCCTCTGCAAGAGATATGGGTTTTTTTTTTTTATTATTTTATTTTAACTGCTTCCTCATTTTAGTATAAGCTCACTAGTAGTTCAGTGAAGGCCACTTCACCCAGGGAAAGGAGCACAAATGGCCTAATACAAGGAGTTCCAATCGATTCTGAGTTTCTGCATTACTCTAAGAGAGGGCCACATAGGCCTCGTAAGTGGGACCAAGAGACGTTTATTTTAAAGTGCTATGAATGAGAGCATTTATTGAGAAAAAGACAGGTACCCAAACAGCAGAAGACCTCAAGAACTTTGAGGTATTGCAGATTAAAGATTGCCCAAAGCTGTAAGATCAGAGCAGGCAGTGAATACCACTTAATATTTCATAAATAACATAGAACAGCTAATACCTCTTAAAAAGAAACAGGTATGACTTCAAGACGTGCAAAATACAGACAACATCTAGGCAACTGTATGCGTGCACATGCCTATACATCTCTACATATGTTTACACACAAAAGCAGTTCTAAAATGCTGCAGTTTTCCCCAAACATTTGTTGAGCTGTTTTTACCTGCATAAGTACCGGATGCTCCGGCCATTCCTGCAGTAGGACGTTTACTTCTTTAGCAAAATGATCAAGAACAGGCTGGCACTGTCGGACTTGCTGAAGATTAGGATGCTGGTAGAAGTCATATGGACCATCTTGCTGCAGCACAAGTTCTGAAGTCGATTCCTCAAAAAAGGTATTGCGAAGCACAGTGCTAACGAGAAGCTGGCTTCCCAAAAGACTGCCATTCATTTCAGCACCTAGGAAGCAAAAAAAGGAAGACCTCATACATGCTATTAATTCTGAGTTGAATAAAGCTGGGGTTTTTTTTTTCCCCTTGTATCCCAAGCCTTAATGCATTATGTATTACAAAGATATAAGAATATGCCACACAAGCAATGAGATAGGAGTATGGAACAAGAAAGACACACTTAAATTTTACATTATCTATTTTATCAAATGTTGATATTAAAGTAAAATCATCATCCTGAAGG
This sequence comes from Coracias cyanogaster, assembly GCA_033124195.1. Classification (NCBI taxonomy): domain Eukaryota; kingdom Metazoa; phylum Chordata; class Aves; order Coraciiformes; family Coraciidae; genus Coracias; species Coracias cyanogaster. Next base: position 50,700 of record JAVSBS010006351.1, on the reverse strand, counting down.
TGGGCTGTGCTGCTGTCAGAAGACCACAGTTCCTTTGTCCATAAAGTTAATACAAAACTAGTAGCAAAGCTCTGTGAAAATGGAATCCAACACACAGAAAAAACCCAAACCCCCAAAACCCCACATATATTACACCTTAGTTATGAACACATAAGTTACTGTAGAAAGAGCAGCCCTTATCTGCTGTTTAACTGCACACATATACATTTATTAGATTAGATTAGAACTGAAGCATAGGTCTGCTTTGAGCAGCTATGATCCTGAGGTCTCACACATTATTATGATAACTTACACATCAAGTGTGCCAAAATTCAGAGTAAAGAAAAAAACCACACTTTTTTAAATTATAAAAGCTCCATTTAATTTTTTTTTTAAATGAACTTAATTGCAAATTTACTTCTGGGAAATCTCTGCAAGTGCATCTACCTCCCACAGGATTACACATGCAATCAAAATTTCACTTAGTATTCAGTTCATTCTTACACCGTGTTGGTCTTATATATTAACAAATAGAATTTTTTCAAAAACCCATATAAGTAAAAATCAAAGCATTCCACCAAGGCAGTTCTGAGCATGGGGCAAGCTGTTTGCAAGAAGAAAATTTGTTTTTTCCTTTCCCATAATAGATCTGTTTCATAACCTGCAATGTGATTAATTTGCAACAAATCGTTGCAAAGCTAAACCTGCACATTTGAAATATTGCTAGCAATCTTACCAATTAAGGGATAGAATTGTGACACCAGGCATGCACCAGTCTGATAGCAGGAAATAAATGTACTCAGATAATGTTTGGCTTGATAAGAAGGCAGGCTCTGTTGATACCACAGGGATCGAGCAAAGTTTAAGCAGAGCTGTTGATGAACCTTCATTACTGTTTGCATAGAGCTCTTGGACAAAAGCGCTCTATCAACCTCCAGCTGGTCTTCCAATGGATCTCCAGTTTCCATTTGTTCTTCTAGGCTTGGCTGAGCTGTGATATCTTCAAAGTCCTGCAAATTACATGAGAATCAAAAGTCAATTATAATGTCTTCCTTTAATTCCTCCTCTCCTCATCTTCCCTTTGCATTTTTGGGAATTGCAACAATATGTTAACTATTTGGAGATGGCCCTATACGGATATACGGCCTGCCCTGCAGCTCAGGTGTTGGTCTGACACAGAACACAGCTGAACAGAACAGGTAAGGGCAGAACCACAGCAGCAAGAGTACAGTACAGCGATCCCTGAGCTGCTGCCAACCAAAGCTCTTCCAGAAAAAACAGCAGCAGTCAAGAGCCTGCTGACAAACCACCTCAATGCTGTTCGGTCACTTAAAGACCTGGACTGTTACATCCCAACACCACCATGACACACACAGTTGTCTCGTGGATTTCTGTACTGCGTAACGTTGCTCGGTGAAGAAACACTTCAAAAGCTGTTCAGTAACATGGGTCAGTTAAATTTGAAAAAAATCTCACAGCTTCGTTTAAGGAAGGAGATTCCCCTTCTTCACAGGTAATAAAACCTCAGATGACCTCACTTGCTAAATGAATCCAATTCCATAATTTTACAACAAATAACTAATTATATTGCCTATTCAGTTTTGTAACTTGGGATTATTCACCTGAACCACAGTACAGTTCAAGTCCAGATATTAATTCCAAAAACTTTCTACAACCAGAAGGTAAAATAAACTAAAAGCATAGAATTTAATAGCTTTCTATCAAAATCTACCCCACATTTTTCTTCTGGCTGAAAGAAAGGCTGTTTCATCCCTCATCTCATTCTATTATAGTCTGTATTTTCAGGAGCTACTCCAGATATATTTTTTGTGTTTTTCTACAAAGTTACAGTTGTTACCTTATCATGAAGGGGAAATCTCCTCCTAAATTCTTCTTCTTCCTCCTCTTCCTCACTCCGCCCTTTCCCATGACTTTTACTTCTGTATCTGTACAGACTGCGCTCCATTGCCTCCTGCTCTTGAGCACGGCGTTCCTGTTCGTCCCATTCATTTACAATGGCCTAGGGAAACACAAAGCAGCACGCTTTTACGCAAGCTTATGTTTAAAATCACCTCTTATTTCATCAAAAGGGGAGCAGCTACTGTTTGGCTCTTTCCTCCTCTACACTCTGCAACAGTATACATCAACGCCATCTAATTTGAAGGAATATTTGTGACTTGCCCCCTCAACCAGCCAATGAGGAAAAAGCACAGAAAACAATATGCAAGAGTGCTTGGCCAAGTTCTAGTCGCCTTTCTTAACCATTTTACAAATAAATTCTCTACAAAGTCTATTTTGTTTTGGTTTTGGGTTTTGTTGGGTTTGTTTTCTTTAATAAATAAAATCTTTGGCAACCATTACAGGCTATGATTTTATACCTTGACAGATCCCAACAAGTTAATCCAGTAGTTTAAATAACGTTAAAACTATCTTTTATCAATTCATTGGAAAAGAAAGAACATTTTAAGAATATTACACTGACAGTTATCAAGGTAGAATCATAGAATGGACCTCCAAAGATCATCTAGTCCACCCCCCGTCATGGTCAGGGACACTTTCTAATAGATCAAATTACTCAAAGCCCCATCCAACCTGACCTTCAACACTTACAGGCATGAGGCAACCACAACTTCTCTGGGCAACCTGTTTCAGTGTCTCACCATCCTCATTGTAAAATTTCTTCTTTATGTCCCATCTAAATCTACCCTCTTTCAGTTTAAAACTATTCTGCCTTGTCCTATCACTACAAGCCTTGGTAAAAAGTCTCTTTCCATCCTTCTTACAAGCCCCCTTTATATACTGAAAAGCCATAGTAAGGTCTCTTTGCAGCCTTCTCTCAGCTGAACAACTCCAGTTCTCTCAGCCTTTCTTCACAGGACGGATGTTCCAACCCTCTGATCGTTTTTGTGGCCCTCCTCTTAACCCACTTGTACCAGATCCATGTTTCTTGTACATGGAACAACGTAGTTCAGTGCAAGAATCATGGCAAAGGCCTTCAACCAGGCATTCAGATGGCATTACCTGACACAGATGTCTAAAGAGCTGCAGAGATTTCTGGTCCATCTCTCCTCTGGCTAGTACATGGCATCGAAGATGCAATAAAGCATTCACTAGGAGCTGTTCCAGAGTTGGGCAAGGCTGCTCCACTCCCTCAGACTCTCCTTCAGAGTGCTTCAAAGAAAACTTTTTAAGTCCATGAAGGACTTCAACTGAATTCACAGAACATAAAACTTCTGCACGAGCAAAATAAGTGGGGAAGGCACGGTCAACAGAAGGAAATGTCAACAACGAAGTGAGGAGATTGGCGAGATCAGCTGGACGCACAAGACTTTTGAGCACTGCATAAACTTCAGAAGCCACTAATCGCATGCCATGTTGCAACTGTAAGATGGCAGCTTGCAGTGGAACGATGGCATCAGGGAATGCAGCATAATCCTCTGCTAGGTGTCTTCTAAACTGATGGTGTGATTGTTGCCAAGATGCTTCTTCATTTAACAGGTTTTGTATTGCCTGCAGTGATTTAGGTCTTTGCCCACGGAGGAACTGTAGAAGGCGGGCTAAAAGATCTTGGACTGAAGAAACCTGTGCTATGCTGTTGATGTACTGGTGAGCCTCCTGGTATAAGCAGTCATAGGGTGGAGCTGAAGGCCTGAAAGCCTTTTTTCTGGAAAGGCTGCTTATTTGCTCCTTCAGCCTTTGCATTCTTTCGTGCAACAGTCTGTTAAGAAATAACATTGACCAGTTTAGACATGCAAACATATATATACACACACACATATATATATACACACACACATATACATATATATATATGTATACACACACATATTTATATGAAATATATAGCTAAAGTAACTGTTAGATATTTTAAAAGATTAATCAGAAATATTCTGCTAATTTATGTGAAACATTAAGTAAAGAAAAAACAAGAAGTGACACCTCTGTAGCATGCACATGTACTTCTCTTCCTCCCACTGCCTGCCCCATCACTTCAATAAACTTTAATTACTTTCTTGCTTGCTACCTGACACTTCTGTGAGCGTTAAGGAAAAGTACTACTAGAAGCAACTGGTAAAACTCAACCATTCAGAACTGCCATTCTCTTTAAGCAATAGCACAGAACCATTAGATCCTCTACATGTATTCTCTACAGAATAATGAAAATGCTATTTGCTGTTAATAAAGAAAAATCACTAATAATACCCATTTTTTATCTCCATGTACAAGGAACACCTGGAAACCTGCACAAAGCAGAAATCTCTGTTGACTTAAAATCTCCTCCTCAAGTTCCTCGATTAAAAAAAAAAACAACAACAAAACACACACACAAAACAATCCAACAGCAAAACTATAACTGCAAATTCTGTATTTCAACAATGTGCTCTGGGTGGTAAGATACTTAATTTACCCACAGCGCCATAGGCACAGGCTGTTGCTAAAATACACACCCAGTACAATCAGTCCAAGAGCTCTGCAAAATAGCACTGGCATCTACTGAGGCCTTGAAGAGTTAGTGACAGATAAACATTCCACCTCATTTCAGTTTGTTGGTAACGCTGTCACATTTTAATGAAACTATCATAATTTAGATCTATGGCTTTATTTTCACTTCTGGCCATAGCTTCAATTTTATCAATATACGAAGGGTAGTGCTTTAATTGTTGCATTTACAACAGTACAAAGCACGTACAGACAATTCCTTAGTCACTGCAAGTAAACAGAACAGCTTCTGTATTTTTCTTTACCACTTTAATATGCAAACTGCTACTTTCAAATCAGTACCCTTTATTTCTACAGTGGAACAGAAAAATTGTAAAACTGTGGAGAAAAGCTTTGGATCCCAAGCGTCCAAAGAAGATATTTCCACCCTGATAGAGAGGAATTAAGTGTCTGAGATGTTACCTAAGATGGGGATGAATATGGTTGCTGACTGCTTTGTCTTCAATACTTTTTCCTGTATGCAGCTTGGATGAGAAATCATTTGTTTTCCATTCACACTCCAGCTGGTATAACTAAAAAGGAAAGAATAAACCATTCTCTGATGTTCTGGTTTTGGTAACCAAGCAGGCACATCATCTTCCTGGATGTTACAAGAATTTCTAACTTTATAGTTTAAAAATCACGACCAAAGATTTGCCTAAGAACAACCAAGCCAAACTAGTTTGTGTTGATTTTATACACTACAGAGGTAAAAGCCAACTTAGCTCCACACTCACCTCTTCTTTTGTGTACTTGAGCTTGTATTCTCTTTTAACAGCCGGATCAAACCTTGTCTGCGGAAGCCACACCTGGGTCTGCACCAAACCAATATTCACCCAGAGGCTTCCTCGCCAAGCTGCCTCTGGTAACTCCTTAAGCCCTTCCCCAAAGAACTGCTGCAAGCAAGTGAGCAGGAGAAACAGGAATTCTTTAGGAAGTAACTCCTGATCAGTGATGCTTCTAAGTATCTTAAGAAGGTACTCATATGCAACAGGATCCTTGAGGTAGAGCTTCTCACAGCACTCCAAAAATTCTTCCTGAAGATCCATTGGAACTAGATCTACCAGGGCAGAGAGTTGTCTGCTTAGCATTATTCCTTGTAGTCTAGTATCTGTGTGTCTGGAGGCAAAGGAACGGGAGAAGATTACACAACATAAGCAAGCTTCCGCAATATGCCTGAATTAAATAACACATGTGGAAGAGTGGTCTTAATACCTAAAATCTACTATTGAAGGCACAGCCAGATTGGTCCACAGTGCTGTGCTGACTTCATGAAGTTGCTGTGCCTTCTCCATCCATTCTCCCAGTGTCACATGGGATGATGACAGAACAGGAAGCCCACTCACATCCCACTGGCTTGTCTTGCTGCTGCTAGTTAGAATTTCAAAGAAGCACTTTGAGAAAACGGCTCGGGTCAAAATACCTGGGCCCTAAATTAAGAGATTAAGAGTTAGATTGTTCAGATGCAACTTGCACTGACTATGCTAGAACTTATAGTATTGCTTTAGAAAACTGTTGAATTATTTAATAAGAGTATTCAGCCTAGTTATTTAGTTAGGTCAGAAGAGACAAACCTTCATAGAACAGTTTATGCAGGACTTAGAAAAGTTCTTTTCCTCTGTTGCAGGTTGTGGCCTCCAAGTCAGCCAGTAGTCTGGGTCTGTGGTAAAAGTACTGCTCCAAAAGGATGCTAGTGCAGCATTAACTAGCTGAGATGACAGAACAGACATTTCTTCAGGGGATATCTAAGGAGAGAGAAAAACCTAGACCTGAGAATAATTTACAGAGAGCAAAATAGAGTAAAACACACACACAAACCCTCCACACCAAACAGCATGATACTGTTTTTCAGTAGGGATAGTACAAGACAGTCCTCAAGATCATTTTCAAATTCACGTAGCGTTTGCTTGCGTCTCTTCTCCACAAACAGCACAATTCCTGAGGGCTGCACTGCCTGTGAAATATGCAGCGTGTTTACAGAGCACGTTTTCAGAGTACAGCCCATCGTCTATGACTGTGCAACCTGTTGTTACAATACATGAGGGCTGCATGAGCATAAAACAAATGAAGCTGTCCAGTATTCTGCTCTGAAGCATTTAAAGTGAACTTGCTGGTTCACTGAGCTTTCTGGGAAGACAGCCACCACTGTATCATAGCTAAATATTAACCAATCAGAATTTCTCTGACATATTAAATGCTCTACAGAAAGTTATCAATAACTGCCTCACTCTATTTGACTTGCAACACATACCTAAAAAAAAGTTTAGGCACAGGAACAGAGACAAGTATTTCCCAGCATAAAATACTTTGAATATATAGACACAACCAGGCTGGCACCTGTCATTCAGCCAATTTCCTGTTTTCCATTAGATGACAGAAGAATGGAACAATAGTACCGAACTAGATCATACAGAACTATGTTATTTAAGACTTCATTGTGTTTTTTTTGTTTCAATTACATTTTTTGCAGGCTCACAGTTAGTAACTTTTCTTACTAGAAGGAGGAACTGTTACTGTTAGGCACAGACAGAAATGTAGTGTGTAAAAAAACCTCGCAGAGAGACACCTATTTTGCAGAGTCTGTTGAAAACTTCTACAACACTAATTAAACTTAAACTTGTTCTTACTTCATTAAGGTGCAGCAAGTGCCACAGTCCAGAAAGCTGGTGAGAAGCAGCTGGTGTCATCTTCAGAGCAAAAGCCACAAGCTGAACTAGATCGGAACATACGCGTGGTTCTTGCCTGCAGTTCTCCCTGTAGCAGTTAAAAAAAAAATGCAACCTAAGTAATGCTTAAGCAGGGCACATGAAATAAATCATTTGGATAGTAAAACAAGTTGATAATGGCAGGCAAAGTCACAATAACGAAGACTCCTTCAAAGGTTAAAATGACAGCATTTTAAAAATTGGGGAAGAGCAAGCACTCAAATAGTACTCAAAACACTTTCACTCTTCAAATTTGACAAAATCTCAATACACAAAAGGGGAAGAAGTGTCATCTTCTGTAGCTATAGTCTACATGTTCAGCAAAACATACAAAACATCCAGGGACAAACTGTCCTCCAGCTTTACAGCTCCTGTGAAAGTCAGAACTTTGCTGAATCCAAGAGCAAATCAGTGATCCTAGGAGCCTCACTGCACAAAACATTTCTTTCACTGAAATCCATAAATGAAGAGCTCTCTTAAGAAATAGTAACATAATCAAAAAAGAAATACACTTAGCCCTTTAAAACAACACTAATGCTTCTTAAATGAACAACGCTAAACTACAAGTCTATGTGTGTAGTTTACACAAGAGGAGGCTAGCATGCCAGCGTATGTTCTCCATCTTCACCAGGTCTATCTCAGTCTTTCTGCAGTAGCCCCCCAGGCAACACGGTGATAAAAATCTTCATGTTAATTTGTAATATGAAGGACTCTTATTTCATTAAAAAGCAAATACTAGGTATTTCCGAAAGCAAAATACTGTGTAACATTTACTACATAAAAAGTTCAGTTTTCACAGAATCACAGAATCATTATGGTTGGAAAGGACCTCCAGGGTCATCAAGTCCAACCTTTCTCCTAGCATCTC
>JAVSBS010006351.1:0-42569 GCA_033124195.1 Coracias cyanogaster | reverse complement strand
AGTAGCGTCAAGGAGGGAGATTCCACAACCACTCTGGGCAACCTGTTCCAGTCTTCAACCACCCTCACATTCAAGAAAAATAGTAGTTATTTTGTTAATACACATATATGCCTCCTACTTTTTAGGGGAACATAACAGCAGAGGCTCCAGCTCTTTAAGTAGCCTTCCATGGGCAAAATCCCATAAGGACAGTGGGGATTTGCAAGCACAAGAAACACAAACCAGACTAACACTTGTCTCCTCAAACAGATACTTTTCTCCATCCCTTCTGCCCCATTAGATGAAGTTTGATGGATATTAACGCCATGTTTAATCAATGATTTAAAAAACAACAAAAAAAACCCCTTATGCATTATTCTGGTGACATTTGTAAAGCTCAGCTGATCAGTGCTTCAGAGAACACATGCAAGAGTAGAATATCTAAATTCCCTTTCTTAGAACACAAGATAAGAGCTGTATTGCATCGTACATTGAGTAGTTCAGTACAGGGGAATTCAGTGTGGACTACTGACCACTACCAGGTGTGACTACACCACCACCACCACCACCAAAAAATGAACCTGAAGAACCACCACCAAGGTAACTTTTTCAGAAGCTATGCTGTGGTATAAGTATAAAGTAGTAGTTTTTTTTAATGTTGCTTAATACAAAAAACCTCAAGTTTTATCAAAATGTCACTGTAGATTTAGATATTTCTCTTATTTTCTTCAAAGGAACACATTGTCTTCAAACCATCCACCATACGTACCTGCCTTTGAGTAAGAATTTATTTTGTTGTTTAGTCGCTGTGTAAGTACAAGTATTCCCTCCAGTTTGCTCACTAATTCTGCTGTAATACTTCTACCTCCTTCACCCAGAGATTTGGGTTTGTAGTTCAGGATGAAATTGCTCCAAGCACGCAGCACAAGTTCAGCGTCATCTGCACAAATTTCTGCCAGGAGAAGACTGTCCCTTACTAGTGTGCTCACAGCATTCTCCACTTTTTCCAACAGGTGCTGCCATGGCCTATTGATGTCAACCTGCAAACACACCATTATGGAGTTAGTTCATGCATAAGACTGTGGTGTCTAAGGCTCCATTTGGTTCTTAACACTAAGATCACAGTGGACTGGCCACTATCAGGTAGGAAGGAGAAATAGTGTCCTATTACCAAAACAGTATTTACCTGTTCAAATCCACCCAGTAGTTCAGTTGTATCCATCGCACTGTTCATTGCCATGATTTTTAGTGGATGGCCAGTCAGATGCGCCAGCAGCTCAACAAGACTGGTTTTGCCGACAGCTGCCGGGCCCACCAGGATCACCATCCAGCTCATGTGCACACATTTCATTATGGACTCAAGGGACTGCAGTGAATGATGCAGAAGTGAGAGATTTCTGCCAGGACGAGGAATATAGTTGCCTCGAGAAAGAACTGAATAACCAATCTGGAGGGGATGAGAGACACAAAGAGGCAAATAGGAGGTCAGCTGCTCACGTCCCTTCCTTCCTTCTTTCCCCACTCACAAAACCTCTTGTCAACAGCTTACCTGAACATTATATGGAGTGATGTGAAACTCTCTGGTCCCAGTATATACATCAGCCTCCTGGCCAAAAATGTCTTTAAATATAGATATAACCTAAAACAGTTGGAAGACCAAAAAAGAGACTTATCAGTCTTAAGTTATCCATTGTTCTAAAGATTTACTTCTGAAGCAGCCTTCCCTCTCAGTTCCACAGCCCTGTGGTAGTAACTACTACAGTTTAATCACAAGCATTATGTCATTCAATGTGTCATTATAGTGAGTGTGAGGTGCCCACAGCAACCTCTTCATTAACCACTCTCTCCTGTGACTTGAAATACTGTAAAGTAATGCTTCTCTTTAACAAAACACTGGGAAAGAAGTCACTCCACAAATAAGCTCTTTTGTAAACACGCACACAAAAATATAGTAATACTAGGGGAAGCAGAAAGTAAATCCATGAGAAAAATACCCAGTCACATTCAGTCAGTAACTCCAGTCTTACAATCTGATTTGACTTTTAATTTAATACCATTTAAATGTTCTGAAATTAAACAAAAGCTTCTAGGCAAGAGCGGGATAGATGGGTAGGAAAGGTGGAACAACAACTGCAGTAAGTATGTTAGTAGAGGAAACTTAAGCAGCGAGTTTAACAGAATGAGGGGAGCAATTTCACAGGCAGATGAAAAAAGTGACAGATAAATAAATGTCAATAAAAGAAATCCAAGCCAGAACAACTTTGAAACGCTGGCAGAGAAAGGCAAAATTACAGAACATTATTTTTACTTATTATACTGACACAAATGCCTTTGAACCGTAATTTTAAGAATCTGTCCATATGTCAGTGCTATTTCTCTGCTCCCTATCTTCTCTTTCCTCACAAATATGCATGCAACTCACACCACTTCTACAAGAATGTTATTATTTAATACAAAAATCACACAAGAATATTGTGTTTCACTCCATTTAAGCCCTTACTTGCCTTCATTTACACCAGACTTCTGCTTTTATACTAGTAGGTAATTGATATTTTAAATGACATAAGGAGTAGGTACACATGTTAAACCTCAAAACCCCAAACAAACCTACTTTTCATTTGTGAGTATCTTCAAACTTACACTTGGATTTCTAGAAATACTTCCTCAAAATCTGAAGAGCATGAAAGGAGAACACACAGCTCACCATTTCTTTGTCTTCCTTGGTTCTCATTCTTTCTCCATACACCAGAAATACATGCTGGCCTGGATCATAACATCCTGGTGACTGGTCAACAAGCATAAGCTGGCACCAGCGGAAAAGATCACGTAAGTTGAACTCCCAGGGTCCTCCTTTCTGGCCCCATTTTTTTTCAGCCATTACCTCTTTGTCAATCTGGAAAAAGTAGCAATTAAAAGTCATCTTTTATTCTACTTGTGCTGGTCTTCACATTTTTTTTTTAAATTCAACTGAACTTTCACCTTTGGCACTGCTTACAAGACTGAGGACAACAGAAAGAGTGAGCTGTATTCACTTTTCTGAATGTCAGGAACTACAGACTGATTTACTTTGTCTCTCCTCTACCAATTCTTTAACACTCAGCTCAATTTTCCTTTTTACTCTTGCACTCTATAAATGAGCATTCAGTGAGATGCTGCCACAAAGTATTTTATGTAAGGCTACGGAATACTTTCTCTTACGATTACTACACTTGTTTTGCTTCATGGCATGAATATGAAATGCCATTTCAGAAGCATGTAAATAAATAAAATTCTTACTGTGAAGTTTATATCCTGCACTTTGTGCAAAATGGCAGCATCTAAACCATAAAACAGCTGATGCCTTCCAATTAATGCTTGCTGTTTTATATTAGCAAAACTTCAGATCTGAGCACCTCTGAATCTTTTGCATAGACAAATTCTATCAGGAGAGAATTTCCTTTTATTGGTCTCTCAGTGTTTCAGAGGAACACCACACATCCTTACAAACAGAAACTTCTGTAAAGGTCAGATGTTTCTTTCATGAACAACATCCCATAATAAAGAGCAGATGAAAAATTCAGACCAGAAAGATAAATACACATTTTAGTTTGTGTTAAGATACAGCTCAGTTCGTTTGTGCTTCAAGAATAATTTATGTGAGGAAAACCATTATTTTCTCCACTAACCTCACCAAGTTATGAAACCATAACGGTTTCCACCTTTCGCAGAACAAAGCCTTTTTCATATAGATATATATTTTATCATACGTGAAAAATAGTGCCTCTTCACTTATCAACCAAGTATCTCATTCCAGTGGTACAAGAATTCAGGTGGATATTGGTGGTGTTCTTTACTTTCTTTTGCATATACTTACATTCCTCTTCTTTACCCATGCACTTCTCTACAAAAATGCTTGGAAATATAACATAAGACTTAGGTTTTGTTTAGTCTTACTGCATTCTGCCTACTTCTATACAAAAGAAATTAAAATATATGTATTTACCTTGTTATTGAAAGCAACCATTTTAGCAATAATACTTCTATCAATAGCAGGAAACAGCGTATTCCCAATAAACTCCATATCTTCTGATGACAGTGGATCAACATACACCTGTAGAATTAAGAGCATGCTGAGTTTTGATATAGTCAGAAAACTGCAAGACAGGATTATGACATAGTTTAAACCAAACAAATAAGCTTGCCTGTGTAAACCTATTAAGAAAGGACTTGGGCAGACCCTTTCTTCCACCTCCTTGTCTGTATGGATTCTGGCATCCAAAAATCTTAGTCATCTTGTGCTGTACGTGAAAATTCATTCCCAGTTCTGGAACATAAATCTCTGCTCTGTGGTCAAAGCATGCATTTAGCCCCTCTAAAACAGACTGAGAAGCCAGATTCAACTGAGGAAAGAAGAAAGAATACGATATTAAAGCTCCACAAAAAGCAGTTTTGCATAATCTGTAGTTTAACAATCTGGGATACACAGAGGGTAAAATTCAATTTCTCTGCTGTTCTAGCATTGTCGTATGTTATTATCGCCAGCTAGTCGGTTATTTCACTGCAACAACTAACACCTTTCCTTGTTTGCACTTGCTATTTGTACTGTGTTTCCACCATGAAAAGAAAACAATTCTTCATTGTAAAATCTGCTTATGCAAGGTATTTCTTCTGAACCTATATTTATATATTTGTGATATTCAGAGTGTTTTGTTTCCTCGTTTTTAGATGAAGGCAGTCTGGGTTCTTTAAAGCTAATGGTTGTTTAAAGTGGTATTCTTCATAATACAAAGAAACAAGTATATAAAACAGCTAAAGAATCCAAGATTTTGTACTCTGTAAGAGTTAGAATGTGTGTTACCAAGAAGTGAGCTCTGTGAGTGCATATCTTGAAAGGACCTGCTATGTGGTACAAGAACAAACCCATAGTGGCAGGATAGCTTACACTGGCAAAACACAACTCCTCTTCATCTCCATTAAATCAGTATCCAATACAGTGTAGCAGTTGCAGTAAAATACCTTCTATTTCAGTGAAACGGTATCCATACATGAGCACGTATACTGAACTTCTGTTGACACTCTTCCCAAAAACTTTCAAATGTAAATCAAGCCTCTCCTTAGTTTTCTGCAGTAATTTAGACTGGGATTCAATCCTTGTTCTCTTGTCTAAAAGAGATCTAGTCAAAGCTGGTCTTTAACACTCTCTCTAAAGAGGGCCAATGGACGTCTCTTAAGTGGAACAAGCACTTTCAATGTGGCACCAGATGCCCATAACTAAAGGTAAGTAAAATTTCAGTCATCCACCCTTGGAGATATTTATCCTACATGTCAAATTATCACCTTGGCTTTTCCAGAGCATTCCATTTTATTTATGCTCCAAACTTGAACTTACCTCATCTAACACAATCCAGTGTCCAGCTTTTAATGCTGCTAATAGTGGTCCATCACGCCAGGCAAATTCTCCTCCCTTCCCACCTTCCACAGGCAAGTCTGTTCCAAACAAATCTGTCACATCCTTTGGGATTATAGAAGAGAGAGGTGTGTGGAAATTACAAAACTCCCCAAAAGTTCATAAACAGTCTTTGTAAACTTTACTTCCCATCTTCTCCCTCCCCTTTTAATACCCACATTTTAGCACTATCAAACAAAAAAAAACCCAAACCAGTAATTGCAAGATGCTAAAAACTTTTCCATGATAGGACTCCAGTGACCAGCTACTATATTTAACAACAGAAAATAAATTGGAACAGAAAAGCTGAAAAGCCTTAAAGCTGTTTTAAAGTAACTTTACAGAAGCCAAGAAACACAGTAGACAAAGATATGCATGTCTTCACTGGAAAAGAAGAGAAAAATCTGGAAACTAGCATTCGCCCACAGAAGCTCACTGCTCTTTCTGGTTCCCGCTTCCCATTTAGTTTTATCCTGAGATGAAGAAGGAAAAATTGACATTTCAGACTCATTGCCAAAGTTAACAAGAACTACGCTTTTTAAGTTAAGCAAAACTTCCCCCCTGCCATAAGAAAGGTAGAAAGATAGCATTTTATTCTACCGTTTGCTCAGACAGGTTGATTCGAACAAGACAGTTTCCTGAGGCTTTTGCCAGGGCAGCAACTAGACTGGTCTTGCCCACTCCTGGTGACCCCTCCAACAAAATAGGTTTGTTAAGCTGCAGGGCTCTCAACAGTCTTTGTGCATTCACTGCTGTAGTCCCGGCATTGAGAGCATAATCTGTAATGCTGCTCCTCTGCAGTACAGGGCCTAAAAAAAAGGAAAGGTAAACCATAAAACAATTAAACTGGGATGTTTATGCTGGAGCTGCTGATGGTGTGCTTCTATCTGAGATCATTCTGTCTTTCAATTGCTGATCTCATTACCGCAAGCAATGGAGATCAAGTTCATATCCCATTCTCAAAAGAGCAGGCACACATACTTTCTCTTGAACCCACGGCTGTGTTTCAGACCATCTCCTCATATTTATGCTGAATTTTGCAGAAAGTATATGAATATATGATGTATTTCACCATGAAAAGCCAACATTTCCTGATTCATAACCCAAACTAGAGATCTATCACTGAAAAAAAAAAAAAAATCTGTCTTCTGCTTCAGACACGTAGATCCAAAACTCAAAAAGCACCTTGTGAAAATTTAGCACTGAAGGATACAATTTAGTCATGTTACAGAACATCATATTAATCTGTCCCATACTCTGCAGTTCAGTGAAGCAAGCATGTTTTAATTAAAGTGTGTTGCTAGGCACATATTGTCTTTACTGTTACTACGACATACGACAAGGAAAGAGAACAGAGCTTGTCTGCCAAATCGCAGCAAGTACAGCTCACTGGGACATCACTCCCCAAATTCTGTAATAAAGCATTGCTCAGGGATACAAGATATTAATCACCAGTTTATCTTGATACCCATTTAGTATGAAGGAGATTCTTCCTTTCGTGATTTAATTAGCAGAGGGAAACTAAGCAGTTTACAAAAAAGCACTACCTTGTACAATTTTATGCATGGCTAATACAAACCACGGGTATTAAAATGTTCAAAGGCTAATGATTAATACGGCATTAGGAACACATAGTTCCATGTATTAAAAACTAACCAGTTGAACCAGAAAGCTCACAGTCATTAATTTTTTGTCCCATTACTTTACTTTAGGGGAAGAAAGCCATGTTTTCATAGTTGCCTTTGCACTAGTTTGTCACATGAGAAACTGTAATGCAGAGACTAAATAATTGCAGCAAATCTTGGAGAGGCTACAGCAAGGCAGGGCATCAGTCTCCATTCTGTTTAGCGTTGTACCCAGGACCCCTGCTTCCCATGCTGTACACAAGGGTCAGGACAAGCTGTAGCTTTAATTAGTGGAAATTAGCAGACATTCTGACCATGCAAAGTGACAGAAACTACAACGCAAAACCAATGAAGCTTTGTTACACCAAAGAAAGCCTACTAAAATCAGACCATTAACCAGTAATTTTGAAAAGTCAAAGAAAGTAGTTAACAGATGTGTCATCTTAATAAATGTCATTGAGTTGCAATCAACATTTGGAGGCAGAAAATGAGATGTTATTTTCCTAAGGCTTGAGAATAAACTATAAATCTTTCTGTAATGGTTCAGGTATCCTACTTAAGTTTAGTGAAGAACAGAACTATTGGGAATAAAAACCCACAGAATAAATGTCCACCCACTCCCACAAAGTTTCTTGCCTCTTGGGATAAAAAAGGGGTGGATTCCCATAAAGTTGTCCATCCACACAAACTCTTTCTCCTTCGTTTTGTCATAAATCTTCAGTTCACTCTTCTGATAATCAGTCAGCACAAGGAATTGACTCATCTTCTCACAAAGGAATGTCAGGCATTTTTCACGAGCTAATAAAGCTGTATCAGCTGAGCAGGATGTTGTACCTGTAATTAGAAAAGTTAAGTGCACTTCACAAAACCAGGTACATTCATCTTATGACTAAGAAACTCAATTCTATCACAGATGCCATTTTTGTGCGGTTTTCTGTTTCAGGTTTATATTTCCTGTTAGCACTTCTGCTTGACAGTGCTTCCAGCACTATACTATGGACAAATTGTGCTGTGAGCAACAGAATCAAGGACACCTTCTTTCCAAAACTTTCTTCTACCACCACTATAGTGCTGGTTCCATGTCAGTTCCCCCAGGCCTTCATTCCCTGCATCTGTTGTGGCTTTTCACTTTCCTTACTCTCCTATCTCCCATTTATTGGCTGGGCCAGTGGTCAAACATGCAAAGACTCATTCTGAGCTATGCACATGATACAGGCCAGCACACAGATTCTGACACGTGGAGTGGGAGAAAGAATAACGTGGTCATGCAGCTGAGTACTGTATCAGCTCTGAAGACTCAATGCAAAACACGGGTCTTCTTAATATTACAAAGGCTAGCACATAAATTATTATTACTACCTCAAGCTTGCTCTATGATTCAAACTCTTGCTACTGAAACATAAAACTACATGAAGTACCCAATACTGTGAAAGTGAAAACATCTCCTAGAAGAGTTTCATGCTACCGCAAAGCATTTTGTTTGCGTTCTACTCAGAAATATTCATACCAAGATATACTTCCTCATTTCCAGCTACCAAATGAGCACTGAAGACTTACCTGATCCTATTCCATCAATGTATACTAAACACGCCGCATGGATAAAAGACATCATTGGAGAAATGTAAAGGTGGCTATATTCCTTGGCAGAATTCGACTCTTCATCCTCTACCATGACATTCATAAAACTAACCCATGACAAGACATCTCGCACACTGAGGATACACTGGCGACCAAACTCTTGATCAGTGAGCCATTCAACAAAGTCCATCATGAGCTCTGCTATGTCTGCCCCTGCAAAGAGAAGAAGAAGAAAAGAAAAATACCCGTGGAGTTATCAAATAATTTTATTGGTTATATCTACTACATTGTTGCATAAAAAACATCACTAAAGTAGGTACAGCTGTAATGTATGAGCAAAGTAGATGGGTACTCTATATCCTAACAGGCAGGATAACCAAAGAGTAAGTCCAGGCCTGTGCTGTCCTTACAGATCTTCTTAAATGCAAGTAACAACACAGAATTAAGTTATTAATACTAAGAGTGAAGCTGATGGCAGAAAATGAAGCACCAGTTCTTTCAACACCTTACACCAAAACTAAGATTGTGCAGTCAAGGGCCAGGGATAATTCAACTACCTGGATGGTGAAGTAAAGACAGCCTTGAACTTACTTCTGGCTAGGCATATAACAAACGATGAGGGAAGAACAAAGCCCAAAACACTTCATAACTGTCCTCAGAGAAAGATGCACTTAGAAGAAAAAGTGACACAGTGGTGTAAAGTCTGGGGAAAGCTCAGCAAACTGTCAAACTAACTTCTTTCTTAACAAGGTTTGAATACCAACACACAGATAAATACCCACCCTGATGGCTTATGCCACTCAGAGACAATCCTGGATGAAGATTGTGTTTTACAATCTGTATCAAATCATCACGGCCATTGCTTTGTGGACACCATATTTCTGTAAATCTGTTGCGCAATGCAGGAGAAAGCTACAAAGGAGGAGAAATGACATAATGATGTAACCTAACTTGAACAGTATTACTTAAGGTTACACTTAACTGATTGCAAACACTGTGGCTACAAGGCTAACAACAAAATGACCAAGCTAGACTTTCTTCTAATTCTGACAGGCCCATTTTGTGGAATGTGGATTTTAAGATTTTCAGTAGTAGCACCAATGCAGGAAATGGCTAAAATGTTCAAAAGAACGTGGGAAGAAAGAGAGCTGCTTTGCAAGCGCCGAAGTTCCATTTCATTCTAGGATATCATGTATCAAACAATGGCTATGTAATCTCCCCTTGCTTACAGAAGTAAACTACCACATGAAAATTAGCCTTAAATTACAACTCGTTTCTGTAATTCCTCTCTCCCTCTTGCTGAATAAGTTGGGCAAAAATTATTAGTACGAAGGCAATGAAGAAATAAATGCCCTTTAAACAGATGACTTTACGAGAAGTTGTTGTGTACTGTAGAAATAACTTTAAATAAGCACCCATCTTTGGGGTAAAGGAACTTATTCTTTCTTTTTGTTCTAGCTCCCAATACTGCTTAAAAGTTTGGTTTTTAACCTGTCTTAAGTCACTTAAAGCCAAAGTTCAGAACAATTTTTTTTTATTTTTTTTTTTTTCATTTAACAAGAAAGGTCTTTTGGAATGTGATGTCTATATTCACTGAAAATGACAAAGTGACTTCTAATTGTCACTTTCTGAACAGTATTTAGGAATAATAATCTTGCATAATATGCAACCTCACACTACTCCATATTAGAGCTGGATTTACTCGCTTCATGGGCCACATTTCCTGTACTTCAACTATTCTACATATCGAGCCTACCTAGAGTATTTAAAGGCCTGAAGTTTTCTTTGACATTCCTCTAAGTGTTGACTTATACTGTCAAAATGACAGCACACAGAAGGGATAGAAAACACACACACCATAATCTTCCCTTTAAAGCATGAAGTACATGCCTACTAGGAAGCACCTGATGTCAGAATTGGCATGATGCATTTTTTGCACTGCACCTCTAATCACTAAACAGTCAACATGACCAGATGATTCATGCTGTACTTACAGTTGCTTTGACATTTACCTCTTTTTTCCCAAAGTCACCTCCTGGGTTCATGGTCGCAAGGATACGAAATTTCTTTCCTGCAACTAATAATTCTACCTCATTCTCCTCATCATCTTGACCACCTTTTTCAGCAAGTACCAATGTCTTCTCAGATTCAAGAACACTAGAGAGAAGGTTAAAAATATGGTTTATTTTACATTTCTTTTCACACTTCAAAAGGTCACTTAAAAAGGAAAATCACGTTAATTGGGCTGATTAAACTCTCATTACCTCAGAATTCACACTAAAATTTAAAATCTGTTCATCCTCCCCAGCTGAGAGCATTTCTCATTTTGTTCAGAAGGAAATCTACTCAGCCTTGTTGGTAAGGTTCAGTTCAAACGATGTCATGAAACTTAAGTAATAAAGCATGTATATCTCATAGGTCTCTTTACAAAACCAATGCCAAAATTTATATTCATAGGAGCTAGATAAAGAAATCTGCACAATGAACCAGTTTTCAAGCTGATAGGTTACACATCTAAGAAGCCTTCTACTAGGCTTTTGTGGGTTTATGAGATTTTATTTGGTTTGTTAACTGTACTTCACTGTACGCTAAAAGCTGTAAGCATTTGAGCTGTTACCTGGTGAGAAAGACACTGCTTAGTACCACTGCTAAAACAAACAGGTAAACTGAGCTTCATAAAAGAATGATAGCTGCAGCGATACGATGAAAAAAAACCCAGCTTGTAAAGGAGAGGGTTTGGATATGGCAGAAAAAATAGCTGCTCATGATCTCAAAAATGGGTAATGGAAAAGACTAAAATGAGCGATACTACACACAGGAAAGAGTGAAATCACTAGATTTTGTTTCTGGGATTTGACAAGATGCATCATTTTCAAGAGCTCACTGACAAGCTGAAAATATTACTACTGCAGATGATAAATTGGAGATTTTACTTTTAATTTTCCAACTTGACTCATGCTGTACACTGTGTTCAGCTACTGTTTAAACTGTTTCAACTGAACTAAGGTTTATGTTCGTAATTTCTTTATCCAAGGACACAAGCTATTGAATAAAGCAAACCCTTTCATCATCTTGGTTTTGTCCATGAAACAAATACAGCAATTAGAGTGCAGATCGGTCTGTAGCAACACTATAAAGCCAAATAGAAAGTAATGGCACCAACCAAAGCATTCAAACCCAATGCAATCAGTGTACTAACATATGTCGAGCAAACATATACATATGTGCTTTTCAAAGTACCTTTTATTTTCCCAGGTAACTTAACAAGACTTGGGCAAGACAAGGTAGTTTCATCTTATCTTACTATCTCTCTCTCTAGCTGTAATTAACATTTCAAAGAGCAAAAACTGTGTAACTGTGATTAAAACTAGCACCTCTATCAGACTGGTGACAATAAAAAAACCAAAACAAACTGGCATAGACGTTGAAATAAGAACAAGGCCACAGTAATCTGGGTCACTCTCCCTTTCAGCACGAACCATATGATTAAGAGAGCAGCCCAGGAGACAAATGTGCTCAAAAAGTTAGATTTATCCAGCTCCTGTTTGTATGGAGAATAGACACATTGAGGATAGTTAATACTAACACATTTAAGACATACCTGTTAAGTCTCTCTAGTACAGAATCATCAGCTAAAGAAATCTCATCAAGGAGAAAAAACCCCTCCTCTTTCATTGCTAAAACAAGAGGTCCATCACACCACTCAAAGAGTCTAGAACCATCAGATTCCTCCTAAGAAATGCAAAAGGAAGGGAAAAGTCATTACAATTGCTACGTTTAGCTTCCATGGTCGCACTAACCAAACTACTACCAATGCAAGACCAACCTGCTCTTTTGACCTCTGTCTGACAGGTCGCAGTCCTCCCAGGAAGTCTGAAGTCTCCATATGCAAGTGGCAATTCACCGAGTACAGCTTCTGATTTGTTAATGCTGCAAAGAACTGGCAAATGGTAGTTTTACCACACCTGCAACAAAATAATTTAAAGGGAAGAATTAAAACAAAATATCAGCTTTCCTTGAAAGAAATGTATGTGTAGTGAAGCCATTTCTGGCTCTGACTTGCACAAGATGCCTTTAATTGAATTTAAATCATTATCTGCATTGATGGATTTCTGCAAGTTCAAAGTCAATTTTATTTCAGTGCCTATACGTACTCAACTGGCCTAAAATTACACTTAACTGGAGATGCAGCATGTCTAGACCAAGCCTAAATCTGAGGGAATAAGCTTCAGAGTACCTAGAGTTCTCACTTACTACACAAATAATTTCATTTCTCTGTTTTCTTGCATTTTTCTTCCCTTGTCTCCTACAAAAATTTACTCTTCAAATTTATAACCAGCAGAGGAACCAACAGCATCTACTTCCATGACCTCCTTTACAGCATGAGGCAGTGGCAGGGGGAAGAAGCAGTAGCAAGACTATATTCAAGCTCTTAAAAATATGCAAAGTGAATGTGCTCTCAAACAGAAAAATCACAGAATCACAGAATCGTTAAGGCTGGAAAAGACCTCTAAGATCATCAAGTCCAACTGTCAAAATGTTGCAATCCCCCTCCAGTGCAGCACAGTGAGATTCTACAAGGCACCTAGTGAAAGGTGAGGACAGTTAGCTCATTTCTATTCTACTACTTTCTATATAATTTTTATGTGGTTATACATAATGCAAATAATCCCATTAAAGTCTTGAGCTGAAAGAGACACAATTGCTTCTCCTCAAAAAGGAACTGTCAATAACGGCAGCTGCAAGTCTGCCATGACAGAGGCTTAAATGTGCCAGATCAAAGCAGCACTGAACCCCACACAATCATTTTGTGTCTGACCCAGTGGCAGGTGCAGCACCACAAAGAACTGAATCATAAAAAACAAGGTTACCCAGTGTCTCCCACCAGCAATACTGGTTCACCAAACTCCAGGGCTCGTCCCACCAAAATGGCAAGTCTCCTCATCCCTTGAGTCCAGACAATATGGTTAAAATCTCTGTCCATCACTGACGTCCGCACAGAGGATTTAGCTGCACAACACAAAGCAATCCATCAGCTTTAGCCACATCCAGAGACCTACCAGTGTGGTCCTGCAAGGAAACTCACCCAGTAGCTTTTTGACGCTTTCCTCTGAGAAGAGAGACTCGGGATGTAGTTTTTTCTTGAAGTGTTTTTCAAGGACACTCTGAATAACATCCACCTCCTCCTGTTTCCTGACTCTGCCTGCTAGGAGCATAAAACCTATAAAACAGAGGAAGAGCAAAAGCTATTACTACCTAGTTAATCAGCAACAAAAGCTTACACTTGAGAACTAGCATTAGCAAGCAATTCTACGGACACTTTAAAAAAACCTGAGGTAGCAGAGCTCACCGTCATTTGCTAGGTGCTGAAGCCAGTCATACTCCTTCTCCAGCTGTTCTGCCAATCTGTACCTTTCAGCCCAACGAAACAGATCCCGCAGGGTGATGAACCCATGCTTCCCAGCAAACACTGTCGAACCTCTGCGGTAAGACTGTCACAAGAATAAAACATGAGCTATTTTTTCATGGACCTGTCCAAATACTCAAAGCAATGCTCATCAGGGGTCTCTGATACGGCATTTCTTCAGACAAACTGTACGAACAAGAGAAAGTCTAGTATGGTCACTCAAACTATCTTTAACCAGGTATTTGATAGGTCCTAGGAACAGAATAATATAGACAAAAATACCAAGAAAGAAATAGGCACCTGGAATACAACAAAATCCAAGCAAAACTCAGGTTCTACACCAAAGCATATTAGAATTTTGAAGTGTGCTCTGGTTTGTGCTGCTGCAATTGCTTTTAAATAGAAGATAGTTTTAGCTACATACCAAGTGTTAAATGTCTGTTAAAATACACACATCCAACATTACTGCTTAAAAATAACACCAAATTTAACATGACCCAAAGGAAATGTACAAATCCAATATTGTCCTTTGGATCCAGAGCAAGGAATTACTCTACACATCAAACCACAGCATATTGGGCTATTAATTTTTTTGCTACTAGCTTTCTCTCAAATCTGACATCACCTTCTCTATTCTCTATCTTAACCACTGAACTCCATACTTTGGTGGGTTCTCTTCCATAATTATGATTTAGATTTTTAAATATCTGCCAGTTAGCAACACCTCCCCCCCAAAAGAATTTCTGTGACTTTGTGCTGAAATATGTTTGCATGTCTTCTACATAAAGAAGAAAGACTCTCATACTTGCAGGTCTAACATGACTTTGACAAGCTTGCTGCAATAAGAAGGTGGCAAACTGCACCGCTTGTGCAGGATGGTTTCCAGCTCAGCACTTGGCAGTTCATCAAAATGGAGTTCTACAAAACGATTTCTGAAGGCTCTGGACAAAACCTAAAATATGAGAACATAACTACTGCTAGAACTTTTTCCTTTGATATTTCTCATGTTATGTATCTTTCCTTACACATCCAAAGAAAATACAGCTATCATCATAGCATACAAATTAGCACATACACATAAACATTGAAAAAAAACATAAGAGACGTACTGGATGGAGACAAGAGCTTTAAAACACTTTGTGTATTAACCATGGTAGGCAGCTAAGCACCAAACAGCCACTTGCTCACTCTTGCAGTGGGACACAGGAGAGAATAAGAAGGTGTGAGAAAAACTCTTGAGTTGAATTAAAGACAGTTTCAGAGGTAAAGCAAAAGGTGCATGCACAAGGAAAGCAAGATTAGGCATTCACTCATTAATTCCCACCGGCAGGCAGGTGTTCAGCCATTTCCAGGCAATCAGGGCTTCATCATGCGCAGTGATTATTTGGAGAAACAAACACCAAACAGCCCACTCTTTCTCATTTTCCCACTAGTTTTTATTGCTGAGCATGACACCGAATGGCATGGAATATCCCCTTGGTCAGCTGGGGTCAGCTGTCCCCGCTACGTACCCTCCCAGCTTCTTATGCACCTGCACCCTACTCACTGGTAGCACAGTGTGAGAAGCAGAGAAGGCCTTGACTCTGTGCCAGCACTGCTGAGCAGTAACTACAACATCGCCCTGTTATTAACACTGTTTTGGTCCGAAAACCAAAACATAGCACCATACCAGTCACTGGGAAGAAAACTAACTATTCCAGTCAAAACCAGTACAAAATGGACATCAATAGCCTAAGTCAAATCTCTTCTCCAGTCCTTTTGAGTAAGAATTGCTTAGTCAAATATAATGTACATGAACTCCAGTTAAAAAAAGCACTTAAATCTCAACTATTAAAAATGAATTAGAAATTTACTACCATCAAAATAAGCAAGTAACCTAAGCAGAACCCAGCTGTACTGAAATTTAGTCCACAGCCAACTCAACTCTCTACCTCCTGAGAGTTTCATGTTAATTTTGTACTACAATGTCAGAAAGGTTTCACATCATAATTCTCTTCACAAGAAAGATTCATTCCCTAGAGTCACAGCTACTCAAAGGAAGAGATTATACAGACCTTTCTGCCACCATAAAGTCCTGGAGGATTCTGTGTAGCAAAGAGCATGAAGCGAGGGTGAGCTTTGACAACCTCCTGGGTCTCAGTAATGAACAGCTCCCTGTTATCATCCAACAAACGGTTGAGAGCCTCCAGAACATCAGTGGGAGCCAAATTTAATTCATCTAGAACAATCCAGTAACCCTTTCTCATTGCATCTATGAGAATGCCTTGGAGGGAACACAAAAAAGTTATTGTTAAAAATCTAGCAAACTAAATCTAACAGAAGCAAGCATTCAGATCCTTTAAGCCATCAGTTTTCACTCAGTATAAATGCTAATCCAGAGATGGCAGCAACAGTATTAAATTGTTGAATTACTGTCCTTACATTCAGTAGCGCAACTGTGATGAGATAAACATGAACTCTTAAGAATTCACTGAAATTCACAGAAGTGACTGTCATATACATGCAACTACTAACTTTGTAACAGGTCACAACTCCATTGTAATAGAACAGGCAAGTAGAAAAGCGGGAAAAAAAAAAGCAGTGAACTGAGACAGGATTTTGGAGTAAATATGGTATGTCCTCTTACCTTCCTTAAATACCAACTTCCCAGAGGCATCCGACGTATAACAGCCAATATATTCCTGGATGTCGGTATGCTCATGATTGTTAATCCTGACACAATGATTCCCAGTAGCAGCAGCTAACCAGCGAATTAAACTGGTTTTACCAACAGAGGTCTCTCCTTGAATCAATACTGGGTGAGTCCTAAAAGGGATAACCAAAATACTGGTTTAGGAGCCTGAGTTATATGTCTTTCTTATATACAAATCAACATCATTTAAAAATTTTCACAGATCTACATCACCAAACTACATTACCAAAGTATCACCACTTAACTCACTTGGAGTATTGAAGATCATACACTAACAGGGGAACACAAGTAACTTTACTCCCAGGTGCTAACTGCCACCCATGAAGTTTTACAGGGCAGTGTGAAATCAGCAGGTTATTCTAACTGCAAAATTCTAGACTATCATTTAAATAAAACTGGGTATAGCAGTAAGATGGTCTAAGGAGACAAGAAACATGTATAAATTCCAGTCACTGCATAATGAAAAGTTAACCGTGAAGTGGAAGGAAAATGGAACTACTCATGTGAAACAATAAAGGCTATCAGGCATCAACACTCCAGGCCCAAATAAACATCTTAGCTTTTTAATGGGAAAGTTGAAACAGACTTACCCTGCAGACACAACTCTGGCAATGTCTTTCAGATTAAGCTTAACTGAAGGTGTTAACACGTAAGTCTCATCTACAGCAGGTTCTTTATCCCCAGCTGAAATCCAGTATCCTTCTATAAGTATGAATCTCCCTCCTTGGGGTTTTGGTATTTGCTAAGGAGACATGACAGAAATAAGAGATTATACAAATGAGTTTCAATTTGCTAATGAAGACAACTACTGTCACACCACCGCAACATATTCTGTAAGAGCACTTCTGTAGTAAGCACTGGTCCCTTGTCACAGAATGCAGATTACAGGTAAAACCTGACCAGATCATTTCAAGATCATGAAGCAGGAATCTCTGCCAGTGCCTTGAAGTTAAAATGTCTCAAAGAGTCCTAGGACTGAATTTTGAAGTATGCTTCCAAGCAGGAAATTAGCTTTTATCTTTTCATATTCATACGTATTTTCTAATATGAAGGGGTTTATTCTGAAATAAATACCTATCTCTTACAACTGGCTTCCCCATCCCACCTGCCCAGTCCCCCATGCAAACTCATGCTGGGCTCTCAGCACTATAATAATTCTTCCTTTCCCATTAGAGACAAAGCACAGATGTTTCCTTCATATCCATATGTTCTGTATTCAATGTCTAAAAATAAAAAGCGTGTGAAAGCTCCTCAAAAGTCTGTGAAAGGTTTACAGTTGAAGTCACTTTATGAAGCTGCCCACACTCCACGATGCTGTAATTATTCAGACTCCCATATTTTTTCAAATTAACAAATAAAGTAGCTAACATATGGGCTTTCAAGCAGAAGTGAAAAATTATGAAGGAACAGCATTAGATTTTTCTTTCTAGTTCTTATCTTTATAACATGAAAAACAGGACTGTGAGAAGGAAATGCAGGAGAAAAAGGCAGAGAAGACAACACAAATTCTACTCTGAATACTAAATGGCTCTATATAGGCTTAGTTACCTACCTGCTTGAGAAGGCTTTTGATGTTGCCAGAGACTATATGCTGGCAAATTAGCTTTTGAACTACTGGGTGAGAAACTCTGTCAAGCTGCGTCAGGAAACTCAAACAGAAGCCCTAAGAAGAAGAATTATTTTCAGTGATAAAATGAAAAATCGTTAGTGGGGAAAAAAAAAAAAAAAAGAGATTAAAGAATCATTTCTGTTTAATACTACACTTAGAAGACTATCCTTCACCCAAAATCTTTGTAGCGAATACACACTGAAACAAACCCTGACATAGGTAATCACCTCATACAGTGAGCGTGGTATACTGCTACATGGATTAGATGCTGCAAATCTCAATGCCCTGCAAAGCGTACGGAGACTATAGTGAGGTCTGTGGCCAGTCCCATCCACCAGCTTCATTTCTGCTTCCTTTCTCACAGATAAATAAAAGCTGCAAAAATAGAAGAGTTACATAACGCTGTTACTGATCAAACCATTGCGCTAAGAAATTAAACTCAAAGTATGAAGTAAGTTTATCTCCAGCTGCCACTTGTTCTAAAAGCTCCAGGTTAAGAAACCCATGCCAAACTCTGCCATCTGTGTAGTCAGTGAAGCAAAGCAACAGAGTATTTTAGAACCATATTTCTGAGCTCGGTATACAGATAATGTCCATAAACTCGAAGTATTCTAAACATATAAGTTCTTCAGGTTAATGCAGTGAGATAGTACACCTTCAACTAGGGAGAAGAAAGGTAATTTGATAAAACACATGAGACTTTCATTGTATGATCTACAGAAACAAACCATTTCGGTCTCTCAGATGGGAAGAAGGACTGCAACAGGAATGCTTTTTAACTAGTGGCACCAAGAAAGCAATTCTGGCTAAGAAAATCTCCCTGTAAGTCCAGATACCTTCAGAATGAAGAAGGTGGATGTCTACCCTCTTCCCTCTCCTAAGGCTATGCAAATTGCTGTATAGGGAGCATACAGTTTCCCAAAACAGTCTAACCACAGACTAGTTATTTTCTGTGACTTAGTCCATCAAGGATTTCAAGATATTACAACTAACTTACTTTACAATTCCTTGTACTGTATTTTTGTTCACATTCAAGCCTCTCAGATAATCCATGATAAGAACTTGCAAGTCTCCTTCATTTCTCAACTCTTCTACATAAAGTTCAGTAAACCTGGAAGAATCAAATCAATCCATAACACTTAGACATCTGACCATATAAAAAAGAAAAATCATGTTATATATGATTCTCATGGTATGTAACATTTACAATTTTCTAAGCAGCAGAATACTGATTTGTCAATACCTATAGACTCAAGAACCAGAGTAATGACTAATCAATCAAGCATTACTAATACATGCAAGTAATTTATCTGAATTATTTTAACTTTATAGATGGAAAATAAACTATGGAAATATTTTTTCAAATTAAAAGTTTTAAATTATTTGCAATAGAAATCCAAATATTATAGGCTGAACACTGGAACACTGACACTGCAGGAGCAGTTTTCAAAGTGGACTGTCTAATGATCTCTATTTTAAAACATAGACACTTATGAGATACCACCCATTCTAATTTTGTTATTAATAGCATATCCAGGACCAGCATATTCAGGTTGTTCTCTACTTTTACAAATACACAGCTCAGCAATGACAGAATGAGAAAAACTTGACAATAAGCAAAGGAAAATGAGTAACAAAATATATACTCAGTAAAGTACCAAGTGTCTTTAAATATGTCAGTGTTTCATATTTAGTACACTACACTGGCAGCTCTAGTTAATGAACACATTTTCTGTTAGTCCAGTATATTTGCACTGGGTGTTGAACAGGCGTCTGCAGCCCTTCCATACCATGCATTACAACTGCAAACAATAGCTCAGGACAAACCACAGCAAACCCAAAACAACTGAGCAACATCATTAACTTCAGAGGGGTGGATATGTTTGAGAAATGAAAATACAAATTCCTTTTAATTTAACAAGTCATGGGGAAGCTGATGCCTCCTTTCTTCTGTACTACACTCTCTTTCTTTCCTTTCCTTTCAACCCAGGAGAGCTAACAGCAGTACAACCTTACTTTGCCACTAATAACTACAAATTACTAGCAATGTATAGTTAGTGCATCCCTAGCCTTGCACAGCATTTATGAATCTGGTGAGGGACTACACATGCGACTTTTGGCACTCATGAGGGAAACTGCATCAAATACAGGCAGAAGAGCTTTGCATTCAGGAACAGGTAGTACTGAAGAATGGATTTGCCACAACTCCAACTTCCTGGTCACAGTTTAAACACTTGAAGATTACACATAAAATATTCTGAGTATCACACATCTGCTTCACCAAGCAAACCACTTTCCTTCCGAGTGAACAAGGCTGGGTATACAGCTTTCTGCAAGGGTCATCAGCACTTCTGAGTGATCAAAAGAAAGGCTGCTAGAGAGAGACAAAGCACTTGTCTTTATTATCCCCATCGGGAACAAACTGCTGCAATAGCACTCCCAGGCACCGACAGCTTGATTGTAAAGAATTCCCCTGCCCCTTATGACAACATTCCACACTACTGCTAGATCATTTGCTCATGCTCAGCAACTTTACAGAAGTATTTTCCTGATGCTACTTCATGAGAAACCATCAACATGATGTGGAAAGCGTCTCTCACAGGAAGTTGAGTTCAAATGTATATATCCTGAGGTTTCAAATAAGGCATTCTTCACTGGGCCAGCTTGTGAAGGTAGCTCAACTCTGCAGACAGTGATTAAGTATTTTTTCACATAATCATTACTTCCTACCTGTTTCTTATTCCTGGAGGAAGATTTCTCTTACCAACATCTGTAGCTGGGTTCATGCATGCAAACAAGCGAAAATCAGGGTGACGGACAAGAGGTTCTAAAGGAAAACAGAAATAAGAGACATAAGGTTAATGCTAAACACAGGATATTAAGTTAAATGAGGTATATAATATATATATAAAAAATAGAAATCTAAGTCAGTTTTCTATTACTGCACCACTACATTTTCTTAAAATGCCTGAGTAAAGGGTTTTCTGATGAAATTACATAGGGTTATCTGAAGTATCTCTGCATCTTCACCACAGACACAGGCAAGTGAAACTCTGACTTTGACTTTTATTTGTGTGTAGCAGAATGTTTTAACAAGACAAAATATTTCAAGAATTATAAACTCTAAACTTGGAACCCCTTTTGTCTCTTTCTGAACAATGTCCAGTGCTTCCCTTGGCCAGGAAAGAAACCCAGCCTAAGAAGCTCACAGAACATTTGTCTCTATCTGTACCTTCAGAAAATGCCACCCAGCAATTCCATTTTTAACCTTTACCTTGTACTGGGTCTAAGCTGGGAAGAACTTTCTTCACAGTAGCCCCTGTGGTGCTGTTGAGAACACACCAATGTTTCAGCTATTGCTAAGCTGTGCTGGCCCAGCAACAAGACTTTTTCTTTTTTCCCCACCATGTCCTCGTTCCCCCAGCCACTACACTGGGAGTGAGCAAAAAGCTGGGAGAGAACACCATTAGGACAACCAACCCAAACTGGCCAAAATGACAGTCCCTACCATGTAGCAACATGCTCAGCAACAAAAACTGGAGTAGAGGAAGAAGAAGGTAGTGATTTTTGTCTTCGAAGGTGTCTGTCACTTAGAGACTGGCTAGACTTTGGTCTGCTTGTAGGAGTTAGTAAGTGACTGCCTTTGCATCACTGGTTTCACATGAATTTTCTTTCTTTTGCTCTTCTTATTCTCTCCTCTCATCCTGCTGAGGGCTGGTGGGGTGGGACAAGTGAGGGAGCAGCTGTATGGGTGCTTAGCTGCTGGCTAAGGTCAACTCAAGCACTCAGAAAAAGCAAAGGCCTTATACACACACTTCTAGCTGGAGAATACATTTACAAGACCAGTGAAAGACAATTATTACAGCAGCAAGTGAACCTCATGCCCTATACCCTTACCTGTCAAGCTACGCAACTTTTTAAAATCAAGTTACACTCCTTGAATAGTCTTTAGACACAGCAATGCTTACTGAGGGCACTAGAGAAATCTGCTCCTTGTAGAGTCCAAAGTAGCAAATTTTTTGCACACTGAAATCTCCGGAGTCACAGTGAATTAAAACTCCCACTTCTTGCATAAAAGTATGAAGTCTAGAAAGAATACATTATTCTCTTCTGCACACATTCATTTCAATGGCAAAAGTTCTCAACTTATTTTGAGCCATATAGGATAGGGAATTCAATAACTGGATAGCAAGATCTGGCATTAGCAAGCACACAAATAATACCTGTGTCTCCTCTGTCTAGTAACACCAGCGACCCAGACGATCCTTCCAGTAAACCACTCAGGCACTCTAAAGTCTCTGCTGCAGCCAAGTTAATCTCATCCAATAAAATCCACTCTCCTTTTTTTACTGCTTGTGCCAGAGTACCCTAAAAATAAAAAGCAATTGTTAATTGTGTTACCAGCAATGATATATCAACTGAAGCATCTGTATACTGGCAATACTTGTTTTGCAGTTTATGGGTTGATTAGACAAGTGGCAATTCCCGATCTTTTACAGCAATTTTATTGCTCTCCCTCAATAACAGCAATTCTTTTGCAAGTCAGTCAGTTACCACCATATTCAGTTACCATTTAGATTGGCTCAGATATAACAGAATTAAGCTCTCTTATTTGTGCAACGCTGCCTCTCAGTGATAGCCATCACTGTGGTGCATAAGCTTCACTGACTCCACTATGAGAATATAGTTAATCTAAAGAAATCCAAACACACAAGCAATATTACACTCCTCAGGGAACTATATCTTTATCAATTAAAACTACGCTTAAGTCAAAGGTTCTCCAACTATTCATACAGTCATTTTTTAGAAAGAAGACTCGTCAACATTTAACACGCTTTACATAAAATTTGAGAGTATATATTCAGACTAACATGGTGACAAGGAGCAAGCACGCATAAACCATCATTGGTTTCCCCTAGTCACACGTGATGTCATTGGAGTATTATACCATGGGTTTGAAACATCAGGGGGAAAACAAACAAACAAACAAAAAAAATCACTTCTCAATAAATGGCACAGATTCCTAATATTAAATCCTTCACAGGAATCCCTAGGCTAGAGATGTCCTACTGGAAATTGGTCAAGATGCTTTTTCTAACCTCAGACGCTTAGAAGATCATATGACATACTGCTGATACTCTTATCATACCAGTCCTCATTCCTGTTATACAGCATTGAATCAATCTGTTACTACAAAACATCCTCCCAACCCCATCTAACCACTAACTCCTTGAAGCAGCACACTTTGTTCCAGAGTTATCACGGAACAAGATTTACTTCACAGCAAGATTCTCACCAGGAAGTTATTTATGTAATACTAATTGCAAAGTCTTTTAAATGCTTCTCCTTGTTCTTCCTAGCATCAAAATACAAATCTCTACATACCTCAACAAATGCAAAGAGAAGAGCATTTTCGGTCATTTTCATCTGTTGATGAGCATGATTCAGTTTAAGACCAAATGCCTCCCACTTTTCCTTCAGTGGTGAGCCTGTAAGCAAAACAAATTTAAGCTTATACCATCAGAACAATACCATTAAAAAATGTTTAACAATGGTATTTTAAAATCAAGCTGTTTCAAGCACAGAGATAAAAGAGTAAGCTTGGCTGAGCAACAAAAGCAGGATTGTTAACACTTGCAACAAGTGGTCTTTAAAACATCTACTTTTTTTTTTTAAACGCATTTGTGGGCATTTATTTTAATATTCAGAAAAGTCAGTTAAAAGAATAAGGGAGACAAAGTTCACAATTAAGTTTACTTCTACAGCTTCACTTTTTCAGCAGATCTAGAACCAGAAATCACTCAAAGCAAAGATCAATAATTGCCTCTGTCCCAAATGGGTTGTGAAGTATAAAACAAACAAAATGTTATTTGGAGACAAAACCACAATGAAACAAAGCAAAGTACTAGGCAAGTCAGCATCACTGACAGTAAAACCAAGCCACCAACCAGCTCTTAAAGTCATTACTACCCTAAGAGCTATTACTTTGGGGTTTTGTTGTTGTTTTGCTTTGTTTTTAAAATAGGATATATTTGTGAGGTGTAACAAGATTACAGGGCTGAAAGCAAGTATGAATGCATTCACATGGAAGACTGACACACAAAAATGAGGACTGTTCACCAACACAGCAAACAAGTAAGTGCTGAGTGGAGACCAGATGTCACCATAGGTCAGACAAGTCAACCTTCACGCTGCCAGACACAGCTACCAACAGTGATGAGTTAGAAAAAAGAAACAAAATGAAACACAGAAATAACCACTATTCTAACAGTATTTTGAATGTCTTGTTGTGGCCAAAGACTGCATTTTTCAAAGCCAGGAGAAACGATGCAATAAGGGGGATAAAAGGAAAAAAACCAAACAAAAACCAAAACACACAACCAAGCCCAGACTCAATGAACAAAAAATTCCAGTATTTATCTACTCTCTGCAAAGGTTCACTGCTAAGGATGTGTGTTTGATCAGTCTGAATTCTCACCAGATGCATTTTCTTTCGCTTCCTTATTAATAGCAGATTTATGAATATGCTGCATTAGTTTTAGAAGATCATGCCAACGTTTCTGCCTGTAGCAGGTCTGAATGTGTCCCAAGAATGTTTGGTTTTTCTTCCTCGAGAATGTCTGAGAGAAGAGTTCTTCAAAAGATTCTCGTAGAGGTAACCAGATCAGCTTGTTATCCACAGGCTTGTAACTGAAAAGAAGCAAAAAGAGTAATTACCTATTTGGGACAAAGGAACAGGAACTAGCATCTGTGAACTTAAAGAAAAAAAAAAGAAAAAAACACAACAAAAACCCAACCAAACAAAACCACAACAAAAACAGTTACCAAAACAAGATTGTGCACGAAGGAACCCTGGTTTCCAAAGATTCTACTCAATTAATGAATAACATAAAATTGTACGTATGTAAATGTTGCTTATAAGGCAATGTTATACAGACTGGACAACCCTGAAGTAAGGTATTTTTACTACTACCAATCACCATGTCCAATGAATATTAAATCATTTATTTTGAACAGTTTAGCCATTTTTAAAGAGATGTTGGGTTGTGCTTTTAAATTACTTCATCAGATATATGTACACACAATTCAGTGAAACTGCCTCTGTTCTTCAGCAAGAACATTTCTGTAGGCAAACGTGTTTAAGACATTTATGCTACTGTGAAACAGATACAATGTCTAAAAACAATTCTTTGACAGTACAACCACAGTTGTGTTAGAAGCTTGTTCTGATACTGCCAATTTGTTATGCAGAGCAGATAAAACAGTACTCAGTGACTCACCCCCCTAATAGATCTGCCGTGTCACTTTGTTGGTTCATGTTGATAACCCTCAGATTGTGTCCTTGAAACAGAAATAGAAAGAATTGTCAACTTGTGGGTTTTGTTTGTTTTTTAATTCACCTTCATGTAAGTTAGTTTTCACATTATATTTACCTGTAATATGAGCAAGGTACTGCACAGTTGAGGTTTTGCCAGTTCCTGTTTCACCAACCAGAAGCACGGGCTCTCCTTTGACAACACAAACTGCAAGCTGTTCAATCAATACTGCAGATGGCCGTGTGGCAGCAAAGGTTTGTTTTGTTCTGAAAAAACAAAGCAAGCAACTCAAAACCAAGATCTATCAAGGAGCTCATTTCAATTTTGCCTTAATTTTTTTTTAGAGGAGTATCTGAATTTAGGAGCATTCCTTTTTTAAAAATAAAAAATATGTGTTTAGATAAAATTACTTCCAAGATACCTTTATAAGATACTTATTTTTCCTCAAGATACAATGTAGGAATTCAGGGCTTCCAAAGAACTTCCTGGCTAGTGGAGTTGCTACCACATACCACAAAAATCTCCCTCTACAAAGATACATTCATCAAAACCTTATTATAACAGCTTTAGATCCATACTGCTTTAAAGAAACTCTAGTTCAAAAGAAGCTGAAAATCTCCATGCTTTAGCTGCCAGAACTATGATGCAGACTAGACAGATATAGATATAGCTGTAGAGATAACAAGGTAAAACTCAGATTACAAAAGAAAGAGCTCAGCACACTCCTTCCCTTGGAGTGACACCATCCAATCTGCATCTTTTTTTTTAATCCTGTGATTTTCCATCTATTCAGTTGTATACCTATACTTCAGTGAAGTTTTAGACACTGCTTCCTGCAGCATCCTCCTGGAGAAACTGACTGCTCATGGATTGGACAGGCGTATGCTTTGCTGAATAAAAAACTGTCTGGATGGCTGAGCCCAAAGAGCAGTGAGGAGTTGAGTTAAATCCAGTTGACAGCTGGTCACAAGTGGTGTTCCCCAGGGCCCAGTACTGGGGCCTGCCCTCTTTAATATCTATATCAATAACCTGGACAAAAGGACCATGTGCACCCTCAGTAAGTTTGCAGACGATACCAAGTTAGGGGGGAGTGCTGATCTGCTTGAGGGTAGTGAGGCTCTACAGAGGGATCTGGACAGGCTGGATTGATGGGCTAAGGCCAATTGTATGAGGTTCAACAAGGCAAAGTGCCAGATCCCGCCCTCGGGTCACAACAACCCCATGCAATGCTACAGGCTTGGGGAAGAGTGGCTGGAGAGCTGCCTGGTGGAAAAGGACCTGGGGGTATTGGTCAATAGCCAACTGAATATGAGCCAGCAGTGTGTCCAGGTGGCCAAGAAGGCCAACAGCACCCCAGCTTGTATTACTGTGGCCAGCAGGACCAGGGCAGTGACTGTTCCCTCCCAGGTACTCAGCACTGATGAGGCTGCATCTCAAGTACTGTGTTCAGTTTTGGGCATCTCACTACAAGGAGGACATGGATGTGCTGGGCGTGTCCAACAAAGGGCAACAAAGCCGGTGGGGAGGTCTAGGACACAAGTCTTATGAGGAGCAAATGAAGGGACCAGAGTTGTTTAGTCTGGAGAAAAGGAGGCTGAGGAGAGACGTTGTTGCTCTCTACAACTACCTGAAAGGAGGTCCTGAGATGGAGGGCAGTGTCTTCTCCCAGGTAATAAGTGATAAGAGGAAACAGACTCAATTTGCACCAGGCGAGGTTTAGGTTGGATATTAAGAAAAAATTATTCACCGAAAGGGTTGTAAAGCACTGGAACAGGCTGCCCAGGGAACTGGTGGAGTCACCATCCCTGGAGGCATTTAAAAGACATGAGGATGTGGTGCTTAGGGACATGGTTTAGTGGTGATTAGGGAGTGCCGGGTTAACAGCTGGACTTGATGATCTTAAAGGTCTCTCCTAACCAAAATGATTCTGTGGTTCTGTTCTATTCCATCACAAAATATTTCAATTCACATTGAAACGACAAGATATTCTACCTTTGTACAGTGAGAGCCTGGGTTTGCTTCTTCATAAGATGCACTCTTCCAACAGAGACTTCTTGTTCCCGTATTACAATTTCCGGTTTATAGAGTTCACAAAAGAACTCTACCTGTGAAAAAAGCATCAACATTTCCAATACTAATGTGCCCACATCACACTAAGAAAGACCCATGCTATGCTACTAATATTACTTTACAGTGAGCTAATTTTTCACAGTAAGATTTAATTTTGCAGGTTTTACACACTCATCACCTAAAATACTGAAGGACCTCAGAAGTGTTACTGTCTGTGTAAACTATGTTTTTCCATTTAATTACTTGGTAATGGGTCTATGCCATTATAATTTTACTTCAACTACTTCCATGTTAGTTCAACTACATAAAGTTGAACCTGGGAACAGTTATCTTGACTAATAATAAGCAAACAACTGTCCTCAAAAAACCCTTGGCAAATACCTTTGTGTGAACAAGGATATTTTGCCATTGGCAGAGGATAATACATTCCTGTATTGAAACAATGCAAAGGAATAAGGACAAACAGAAAAATCCATAGAAGTTTCTGAGATCCATATGTTCACCCAGCTGGCAAGTTTTTCCATCTTTAAATAACAAAGGAGGGAATTTTTTTTGCTATCAATCTTCTACAATCAGAAATAGCTAACAAAGTAACGATTTAGTTTAACTCAGCCATTTATACCACATGCTATTAATATACAGTTACTAGGCTCTGGAGAGGTACTTGATTTTTGAATCAGTGATTACAAAAGAAGTAGTAAGGAAGATTGTTTCTCTCTGATCTCTTTAAGTGATTAAAGTTCACTGTAACCAGGAAAGAAAAAACACATTCTTTACTACTCCATGCATCTAGCAGGATCATGTACTTTGGCAACTGCTGTTCCAGCTGTGTGATCCTTCTTTTGCATGATAAGACCATTTGCAATCTGCTCTGAACTGGAAGTTTCAGAGAAAAAAACTACAGCTGAAAACAAAGACGGGAGAAAAATGTAGATCCTGGGATAGTACAGAGAGCAAAAGGAGTGTTTGGGACAGAGAAATGGGCTAATTTTAAGAAAAATACCCGAACACATTTAAATTAATCACTAGAGAAATTGCAAGTTATAAAATACTACCAATAAATATGATGTTAATTATAGCTCAGCACACCTTTTTCTTGGAAATGTTCAGTTTACTTCCAATAACTTTTGCCATTTTCTGTCTGCTCCCTTGGTTGGACAGCATAGCTGTGAAACAGTCCAGTGCCTGTCAAGAGGAAAACAAACCAACTTCTTCAGTACAGCTTCTGTACGATATGATCTGACAAGCACCATCTTAATTTACATGAGCCCGAATCCAATCAAGCCATGATAAATAGAATTATTTCACTGTCCACAGATCAAGTCTAACAATTGAGTGAGAAATGATGTAATAAGAACTGCTAAACTCTATAGCGTAGTGGGTTTCTACTGAAAGTAAACTTTTCAACGCCCGGTCACAGAAGTTATTTATAGATGAATGAACCAAAATGAAGGAGGAAGTAATGTTGTAAGATCTCATGTCTTAAAACTACTTCTGACTGATGCACACCCTGAACATTCCATACCTGGAATGTAAATTGACACACAGGAAAGAAGCTTCATATTACAAGAAAAAGGAAAGACCTTAAAACTTTTACTCTCAGTCATACGCAATCCCAGCTCTTATCAGTTAAAATTACACTGCAGCAAGCTGTTCATATGACATCGGTAAGTCTGAATTGGTTTTCAGCACATTACAGCAAACAGCCACCCTAGTAGTAAAGAAAGCCTCCGACAGACAGACAAACCACAAACATTCCAAGTACAGTCCAATTGCTTCACGTAAAACTAAACGCAGATTCCCATCTCACATTTCCAAATAAAGTATTTTAATATTTGTGAGATATTCCAATACTAAAATTTGGGTAACCAAGTTCTGGATCAAGGCTTACCGCACCTCCTGAAAAATATTCACTGCTGTGGTTGAAGAATTACTGTCGAAGTTGTAAGCAATCCTGCTGCACCAATTCAGCAAGTCCCTAAAAATAAAAATGAGAAGATTTAGTACAATCAAGCCAAAACACATAGATCCTTCCTTCATGTTCAGCTTAGGTCATTACATCATCTTCCAGCAACTGCATATTTAGTTGCTGTGTACAGGGGAAGACACCTATAGATAAGATGGTAGTTCTGAAGTGTAGCTGAGCACATGACGACCAACAGTGCTGCTTTCAGACATGGTGCTTAGAAACAGCTAATGCATACTCCACTAAACCATAAAGTAATTACGAAACTGAAATTTTAAAAGCAGCAAGCTTTTCATCCAGAAAGCTATAAACCCCCTAT
The DNA here is from genome assembly GCA_033124195.1 of Coracias cyanogaster. Taxonomy (NCBI): domain Eukaryota; kingdom Metazoa; phylum Chordata; class Aves; order Coraciiformes; family Coraciidae; genus Coracias; species Coracias cyanogaster. The sequence goes on along the minus strand of JAVSBS010006351.1, from coordinate 12,583 downwards.
GTTTTCCAGATACTGACTCCTCATCAACAAGATCTTCTGAAAGGCAAGTAAAGAAAATATCTAATACTGGAAAAGCAACTGCTGTTTTAAAATTGGCATTCTTATGCTTCACAAAAATACTAGGTACTACTCACACCTAGTATTTACTAATTCACAAAGCACTACTGGTTACAAAAATTACAGGAGTGGAATTGACGGTATGAGAGGAAGAAATAATTGAACATCAAGCTGCATTTCATCACAAAAAATTCTGAAATTAACAGTACATTAGAGATCTCGTTATCTTCAGTCATCCATAAGTTAATAGTGTCTCGAGTGAAATCATCTGGATAAGTAAACATATACAATTGCTGAAAACATTATCTACTAGCTATTGTGAGAACATCATACAGTACATTTCACTTTCTTAACCAGAACTGGTATTTTGTGTTAAAATGAATTGAGAAGTAATCCATATGGCTTGATATCACAAAAGCACCACATAACAAAGCCCACACTTTTTCCTAAAAAGTGAAAGCACAGATAGGAAGCCCTAAATAATTCAGACCGAGATTTTTTTTTTTAAAGATACATTAATCATTTTTAAACAAAAAATGGACTTTGAGTTTTTATGAAATTCTAGTTTAATTGTTCAAACTTTTACCAACTATTTCAAAAAATTAAGAAAAATCACAGAGATAAACCATTCTCTCTCTGCAGCTAGCTGACTAAATTTCCTTCTAATAAACACGTAAGAAAAGACAACCTTAGAGATAGTTCTCGTCCTTCCAGATTTGGTTTCTTATTTTCTGATCTTGATTCTGGTGAATCTTCTGGCATGTGCTTGGGGCCAGAAGCACTGTTTTCTGATGCCTGATATTTGTCGCCCGTAAGATGAATATAAATGTCTAGCAAGTGATCAGTTACAAGAGCAAGGTTGGGGTATCTCTTCTGAAGAACCTGGGGGAGGGGGGGAACACAACAAAAGAAAAAGATCAACCAAAAAACAAAAATTAGCATCAGAAGGAAGGAAAACAATGTTCCCTCCCAATTTTAATAGGGCACACTTCAATAGATACTCCAGCTAGCAAGCTGCACAAAATCACTCTCTTGCAATCTCTCATCTGAAGAAATCCAAAGTTATTGTGACTTGCATTATATCAATTTGGATGCTAGAAGTTAATTTTTCCAGATGTACTCTACTCAACTTAATACATTTGTGCAAATACCAACAGGAAGAAAAGGTACATTCACCTCTGCCTAAACTCAAGTCACAATCACACAACTGTACCACTGACAGCAAAAGTTCCCACCTCCTCTCCGTTTTATGACTGATTCTTTTTTTGATCATTTGTCTATTCACTGTACTCAAAGACACACTAAAGGGCTAATTTTTCTCCTGTAATTTCCTTCCAGCTCACCTCTCCCCACTAACGCTCACCAACCAAAATTACTACTTCCCAAATAAGCTTCTTACAGATACTGGCCAGGAACACTGGTCCTACCCGGCCAGACTGACTTTTAAGATTACCAAGAATGTGACTCTACTTTCAAGACGAGCAAGTGGGTATGATTTTTTTGAAGGACTACATAAAGCAAGCATTCCCTAGACATGCTAACAAAAGATGTCAGTAGAAGTACTGATTTATAATTGATAGCTGACCAACTTTTGGGTTTTTACTTCAAAGCTTAGAACTCAGGATTAGAGTAAATTCCATTCTCTTTTTTGCTCTCTTTTTAAATCTCTGCAGGCTACAAAATGGCAAAGCAACTTGATTCTTAGAACTATTCAAAGCAGAACCATGTTTGCCAAGGCAAGTTCCAAGAATCTTTGTTCAACTTGCTTCAAATTTGCCTGACATCTACATAAAAATTGGCAGGATACAATCTGAAACGATAAGGGTATACAGTGGAACTTGGAAAAATAAAGATCAAATTTATTACTGAAAAGCATTTATTACTCTTAAATGAAATAATTATTCACATGCCACAATACAGCAACACAAACCATACCTCCTTGAGTTCACCACTGCTCATATTATCCAGATGTATTTTGGTCCAATATTTGTCCAAAAGAGTAGCGTGGCTGCTTTGCTGTCTGTACCAACCTCCGCCACAGGTGAATATCCTAAATCAAAACATGAAGAAACACAGCATATTGTGTCTTGCTGAAGCGTTCAAAGTTTTCAGTGCATTCCTGTGTATCAAAGAACATGTTACATACTGCTACTATAGCATAACGCGCATGCACACATCACCCACTCTTTGTCACTGTACTGTCGCATACTCTACCTTACCTATCTCCATTTTTCAAATTATCTGTTTTTATCACAGCGTTTTTTCCCCTTTAGTGCAAAATCTCCTCAAGACACTTGCAGAAAAACAACTGACAATAAGGTATCAGAAGCAATATACAGAATCCGTTGTAAAGGGAGGAACCTCACAGAAGTATTTTCCACAGATCCTAAAGGATCAATCCTATTGCAAAGATGCAGGAAAAGCATCTCTACTCCCTGTTCCTTCCAGTCTTTCCTAATTATTTTTCCACATTCTTCAAGCTTACAGTCCTTTCCATCATATATTTTGCTTCCTCGATTTTTTTTTTTGTACTGCACAAATAATTATGCAGCCATGTGTTACGCCCACTGTGGAAGCAGCCTTGCACAGGCAAAGCATTAGATACGGGGTTTGTGATTTGGTTTCTGTTTTCTGGTGGGTTTTTGTTTGTTTGTTTCATTTGGGTTTTGGTTGGTCTTTTCTTTGTTTTTGGTTGTTTTTCTAAATAATATTCCAGGGCTGGAACTGACTTATTGAATCCGATATGACCAGTCCAATGGAAACTACAATTTGCTGCTATACAAACTGTTGACCAAAGTACACAGAAAATCTTAGCAGATGAGGCAACCAAAAGAGATGAATCCAAGACTCGATTCCAGAAAAAATAGATAAATCAAAGAAAAGAACAAATTTATGGAAAGATGATAAAAAGCAGAAAAATTTGTTAAAGGCTTTGAAGTAAACTATAAAACATTTGAAAACCATGTAGCCATTCTCCTTCTCCTTTTATCTCCTTTTATCTTGATACAATATTATGTCTTAATATAGAAGAAAACATTTTCACATCTGATGTATGAGCATTACTACAGTGAAACCATCAGGGAGAGTACCTTAGATTATCTTCTGGTTAGAAAACATTACAAATGTCTGTATCAACAAATATTTTCACAAATCAGATTCTTAAAAAAAACAAACCAAAAACCAACAAAACAAACAACAAAAAACACCACCAAACCAAACTTTCCCCTCTGTTTCTTTTTTTATGATTCCCAAATAAAATAACTTTATTGTACTATAGCTGTAGGATTCAGTTAATATTATTCATGAAACTCTTAAAAAAAAAATCTTCCAGGGAACACATGCATAGAACTGCTTAAGAAGGTGGAAAATTAAAAAACCACAACCCCAGAAAACCAATCATTCAGTAATCAGACTACCAACTAACCCAAGATCAGCAAAGCTAAGAAATATTTTACACAGGTGCTGTCAAAACACCTTGTAAATATGAGTCATAAACCTTCACACAGTAATTGTGGAGAGTGGTATTTTGTTCTGGTGAGGGGTTGGTTTTGTAGGGTTCCACCCTGCAAGTTTCATTCCTTCAGCATTGTCCTTTCTGTACAAAGGCTGGATTCACCCAGTAGTAATATCAGGCTGCTCTAAAGTGAAAAATTATTTCACAACTTCTATGTCTTCCGTTGCTTTTTAATTGGAAAACAGTCCTGCCGAGGTACCTTGCACTTCTGTCTTTGACTTTAAATTAGGATATTCATGCTGTTAACCTCATTTAACCTTACAAGCCTACCTCCTGGTCGCAAAAAACTGGAATCCCGATGCTACTTTTAAACAGTCCCCCCGACCAGGAATCAGCAACTCTCTCTTTTCCAAAAGAGGAATCAGCACAGATATCTGAAGAAGGAAAGAAAAATCTATTAAAACAATTTGTTTTGTGAAACTGTAACAGACAGCACACCCATCCACACATATTTCACACTTGAGATAATCAGAGCATTTCCACTGAGCACCACGACACTGTTGGCAACGGCCGTTCCCACAGACTGCACTTCCAAGTGATGCTAACAGGGATTGCAGAATCCCCAGTAATTTAAATCAGCAGCAGAAGTCACAAATGTAAAATTTACCTATCTTCTTTCTCCCATTTCCAGATTTAATGGTAAGAGAATGAAAATTCCTGTCTTCACAGTGCAAGTCCAAATCTAAACTACCCATTTTGAACTATTGACACTTGCACACCAGGAGTCTTATTTTCTTTATCTGCCTGAACAAAGATGACCTGTATCTCAAAGATGTTATTCTCAAACATTAGAATTTTTCAGTGTATAACCTGCTACCCCCAGGAGAATTTGTATCCATTTAAAGAATCTATCCTTCCATGCAAAAGGACAGTGATAACAGTGGAAAAAAGAAAGGGAGGTAGGACCACAAAGATCCCTCAGTGCAGAGGAAGGCAAGCAGGGAGACTTTGATGTGGAGAAAGGAGACAGGATGGCTGCAAGGAGGACCTGAAGAAAGAGAGAGATGAATGCAGGATACTACTCAGGGCATGTTTACACAAAGTGCAATGAGCTGAGTGCACAGAAGCTACTAAGTGCATGACCCTCTGGCAGTAAAAAACTGTCTAGTATATACAAGCAGTATTTCTCAGCTTTCTTATAAATTCCCTTTATTTCAGATGCCTAGAACCCTATAAAAAAGCTGTCAGGTTATTTAGTCACACAAAGGATGGTTTAGAGAATGGGTATGAATAAAAACAACTATATGCAGAACATCCAGCAGACCTAGAGAGCAAAACATCTGTATGACATTGTTCTTGCAGAAGGCGCATTTTCAGCAGCCATTACTTCAAAAGGGAACAATGACAGTCTAACTAGTCATTCTGGAGCTGGAAACACGAAATCTGTTAAAACCCATACCACTTAATATAACAACACATTTTTAATATACAAGCCAGAGGTAAGAAACGTGTAAGAAAAAAACCCTGTAACATCTCCCCAAAAACACACAACAAAATTCTATAAAATCTTATTAACAGCACTACTCTAATAAAGTGACGATATTCTGTGGTGCTTGGGGCCGTATTTGTTTTCAGACATTAAAACATGATTTAAAAGACACATAGCTCATTATCAGTATCAGTTCAAACCTTCAGAGTGAAAAGTGGCATCACTGGCAGGGTCATGACTACTCTAAAACAATGACAAAAACTAATGCGGTGCGGTAAGATGTGAACAAAGACAGGTTAGTTCTTTCTAACCTCCTTTAAAGGGGCAGTCTTTTCAGCATGCTGCTGCAGAACTCACGGTGACTAGACTCCAAAAACTGCTAGTATGGGCCTTCAGACCAGTACATTGCAGTGAACATGAACCTACATACCACATCCAGAGGAGCATAATCGATATCCTCCAGAAGTATCCAGTGACCTTTGGTAACAGCTTGTGTCAAGGTTCCAGGCTGCCATACAAACTCCCCTGGTACATCGGTACAACGATACATACCAAGCAGCGTCTATGACAGGAACAATCAGTAAATTAGAGACCTGTTCATTACATCCCTTAAACTCAGCATGAAAACTTAAAAAATTAACAAAGTTGGCATATAAGTAACACTTACTTGGGCTCTACATTACTGAGCAATTCATCTGTTAATCTGTGCCCAGCATTACACATATTTTAATTAAGGAAAAAAAAAGTTCCCCCCTCCATATCTAACTGAAACATAGTAATTAAAACAAACCAGGTAACTAGAAGTGAATTTACAGAGCTGTGTTACCATAATTAACAACTAATCAACGGTATAACGTACAAAACTGTATAGGGTTGCACTGAATTTTCTTTTACATTTTTGAAAAGTCTGTGACTGAGCTAGTAAGAGAAATTGTAAGCAAGTTATTCAAAGATAGCACTTGACTGGTTTTGTGCTTCTCTGTAAAGTTCTAATTTCCACATTTAAGCATTCCCTAAATAATTAAGTTTATGGTTTCATACTACATATTCTGTACCTTGAACTTTATTACTATTTTAATATGGCAGTCTTACTCATGCATGTGAAAAGATACTCCTGTAAAGAACAGTTGTGAGACAGTGAAATCAGCTGCTCCATGTAAGCTAAGAAGGTGCTTACGCACACTAATAAAAACCTTCAGATAGCACTTCTGGTAGATACTAACCATCCTAGAAAACTAAATATAAATTGAGCCAAACAAGCTAAAAATCATATATCCCAAACCAGAACAATGTGAAATTATCTTCCCTTCTGGCTTTAGAGCTAGATCACTATTACTAAGTGCAAGTGTCCTTGGCATCACAGGATCTTATTTCACCTCACCTTTACTCCAAGACACTGGGACCAGATTAAACATAAGCTCACTTAAACTAAAATAAAAGTGTTCATATGGCCTTTGCCACCAGTTTGAGTAATTTTAGAACCACCTTTTTCCCCCAGTACAATTTTTTTCCTCATTAAGGAAAAAAAAAATCTATAGGGCTCTTCCACACAGAAAACCTCTGATAAAACACAACTTGAATGAAACAGATACAGCACAATTATGCACAGAATTTAAAGCCTAGTGAAACTTAACTGTGATTTTCCTTCACATTTATGCTCATCAATGGTAAGACAGATACTATAGAGCTGGGGGTTGTGGGATCTTGGGTAAAAGGTTAAACATGATCTTACTAGAAAATTAAGCCCACGTGTTAAGTGAAAACTATGTCTGATCATCCAGCCATAAAACAACTTCATCAATTACCTTACTATCCGTTTGATCTCCAAGCTGGACTTTCAAAATATGAGGAGGCTTTGCTCTTCCTGTAACAGCTGCTAAATATTCAATTAAAGAGGTTTTGCCACATCCTATTGGTCCTTCTAATAAAACAGGACTCTGATATGCTACAGCCATAGCAAGGTTTTGAAGATTTGTGAAGGCAGATTCAACCAAAACAAACCTGTCGGTGTTATTTTCCTGTTCAAACAGAAAAATCAAGTTACTACACTTAAATTGTTACTTTTTTTTTTTTACTGGTTGTACAACACAGAACAATTAGGAAAGTGAGTCTGATGACTAGGAAATTCTGGCCTGCCACACATATCAAATAGAAGAAAGGATTCTAAAGCTGTATTTAATGACAGATATTAAAATAGATTTCATCAAAAACCCATTATAGGTGAAACACTTAATAAAGTGTATATCCAATTTGTTCCCAAAGGGAGTTCACACTAAGTTGTCAGTATGAGCATAGTAACTATTCAATCATAAAACACATCAATCAATATCACTTATATTGCAAATTTTAAGCCATCAGAATGGATCCATATCACAGGACAAATCAAACAGCAGTTAGATACAGAAGATGCAAGAATGAATATTAATTGTTGTATTTACTCCTTTCTGCACAGGCCAAAGTGTGAGATCATTAAACTCAGTGGGTGAAAAACAAAACAAACCAAAAAACAACCAAAAAACCCCCAAACCCCCAACTAAATTCAGTAACATTTTTATTTTCTTCAAAATGCAATGAATGTAGCTTATTGAATGGTAATTAATCAATTCTACAGATACTCTGCAAATATTGTGACTCTCTTACAGATCCTTCTGTACTTATATATCAGTATACGACACAAAAATTAGTGCTTTCCTGCCAAAAGGCACAGAGAAAATAAACAAGAGTACATACTGCACTGAAACAAGTGTCTTAAGTTTAATCTTCTTTTCTGATATTACATCACGGTAACAATGCTAGTTTTTAAAAGTATCTGCTTTCCCTCACAGCTTGCATCAGGCCTCCTCAGCTGAAACTGAAGCTACACTGTATACCACATCAGTGAAGTACCTGTGGCTATTAGAAAAATAAAAGCATCCCCTTGGGGGAAGTTCTCCCCTCCTTCATAGACAAATGTATCCTTTCAGCAATTCAGTTCATAGCATCGCCTAACTTCAGTACAGCTGCAGCAGCAATGACACTGGAATGGGAGCAAGAATCTCCTTAACCAGTTACACAGCTGCTGCAATGAATTTCAAACCACATCCTCATTCATATAAAAAAGCAACAATACATCAAATTCGATGACAGAATGTGTGTGTGGGGGAGAATTTGGGAGGAAATTCCTCTTTCCATGCTTCTGCTACTCAAGAAATTCTCAACATGCGTATTCTTCATTCACTTTGTCCTTCATTTGTAGATCAGTGTTGCAAAATAAATAGAAATACTCAGTTAAGAGCTAAAACTATACCTAAATGAGAATAACCGTCAAGAATACTGGCTGCAGCTACAAAGAACCTGAACAGTTCAAGATCAACAGCATCTCAAGGGGAAAAAAAGGTTAAATACTATTTGCTCAAATATCTTCCTGCTTTCGATGGACTTCCTAAAACTATAAGGCACTACATTCCGAGTAATACTCAAGTGGAGAAAGTAGTTCTTACTTCCTCTCCCATTATGCTTCTAGAAGAGTAAGTAACAGGCTTGTTACAGAGAAAATTTAAGAATATGTTTGGAGAAAATCTGCTCTGTATAGCACAGTAAAGCAGGTAAAAGCAACTCTGCTTTACTCAGCTATGGAATATCACACTAACTTGGACTGGAGATAGCATGTAAGGTTGAATATTCCTTTGTAGTATGTTTGTAAGAACTCCTACTTGAAGATAAACCAAACAACACTATTACACCTTCATTGCTTCATTTCACTGCAGAGCTTCTCTGCAGTGTCTATATCACGCATGATTACCTTACAGCATACATCAAGAAAGCTAAAGATACACTACCAATAGTATCTCAATACCATTCAAGCAGGAAATAAAGTCAGTTCACTGCTTTTAGAGATTCTAACAAAAAAAAAAAACCACAACAAAACAAAACAAACCACCAAACAACAAAGGTACAGACTTAACCCTGGGTTACATACCTGCTCTTCAGAAACAAGCTGTAGTCTAGGCAGCACAATACCACATACAGCTACCACATTTCCAGAGAGGTCACCTGATACAATATGTCCTTGCGTGTATCGCAGTTCTTTCTCCTTTTGCCAAAATGAGCAGTCTGGATTGGCCAAAACAAGGGCTTGTTCCACATTCTGCAGCTGAGACTCTTCTAGTAGCCTGTGAAATCCACGTTTATTAACTCAACTGAAGCCACCAATGAAACCAAATAGTATTCAAGATTTTTAAAGTTCTTACTTTAGTCTGAAATGTATCAGCTCCTCAGGATTGAATATCTTCCTCAGGAAAGATAATTTATGCTCGTCATTCATGCATGTAACTAGAGCAAAACAGTTTGCAGTATACCTAAAAATTATATTCAGGACAAAACATGTCAAAACATAGTCTTGAAATGTCTAGAAATTTAGTTTGACAACTGTCAATTGCAAACCAAAATATCAAGTTTGGAAAAAAACATGCAGAAAACTTTCCTCCTAGAAAGTACTTCAGTGCTATGCTTAACATTCTTTAAGATTTGAGAAATCTCAGAACTGAAAAAAGCAATTCTGTTATAGCATATCATTTAAACACTAAGTAGCTAACCTTTCTCTGAAGGACTGTGTAATCAACAGAATTACAGTAAAGGAGAGCATTTTCCCAAATAAGTGAAGGTTAACATATGAGACAATTAAAATCAGGGGGGTTTTGCCTGATTTCTTCTTATCTTCCTACCATTTCCCTTCCAAAATTGCTTTCTACCTCAAGCTATTTCTAAAATAACCCTAACACAATGAACTCAAGACTCACTGCCAAAAGAAGCCAGTAACTCCCAAGACTCAACTTCAGTTCTACATAAAGCTTTCTCACAACAAAAGGACATTTAATACAAACCATAAACCACTTTTCCATTTATTATGCCACTATTTTTACCTTCCAAGAACAAAGCTTACAATGAGCCTGGGGGAGGTGGTGTGGGGAAGAGTTACCAGAAGAAGATTGATTCCGGGCAAAAATGCAGCTTGTTCACTTACCTAACATTCTTAGCTGAACACTGGATAAACCAATTCCACTTAATGAATTAGAAATTCTATTTCTTTTTCTAAGACTAAGTGTACGTCATTCTGAAGAGCTTCATAAATGGCCGAGAGATTTGACACTCTTGTTCTTGCCCTTCCTAAATTATACACCTTATCTTAAAATCATGCATTACTAACATAATTCTGAATCTATGTTTTAAAAAAAATCCCAAAGACTATTAAAGACCTTTCCTTAAATAGAAGCCACTATCAATACTACTACTCCCATAAATAAGTTAGATCACACAGCTAGGTTGAAGCCCTCCAGGCAGACAACTAACATAAAACATCTGACCAAAACCACATGCAAAGTCTGCAATAAATTCAATTAGGGAGCACAGCTTCAATAAGCCAAGCGTCAGCGTGACTGAGATGTCTATATACAGGCAATTTTAAAAAAATCCTCAAAGCATTAATAGCCTATCAACACAGAACAGCATAATGTATCATAGTAATGTAAGCTGGAGCGAAAGTAGATCCATGTCTATTTTTTCCCCAGGACAACATGCTAGAAGGCATGTAATACACCAACAGGCTTACAGCAGAGGTAAAGCACTTAATTCACCATCTCCCATGAACCCAACTTGGGTAAACTGAAGTTATTTTAAAAGATTCTCCAGACCATAGCTTTAAGCACAACTAAGAACTAGCCTAGGTAGCTAGATCTATCACTACAGCTTTCAAAAGATTAAAAAGCAGCACAAGTACACATACCATCAGTACAGATTTTTCTGTTATTACTTGAAGATTCTTTTTTAATTCCATGTGAACATTGTTAAATACAACATAAAGATACACCTTTTCATTGGAGAAGATCTGGGAAGTTTAACTTACCAACGGACTAAAGTGTCGTGACTCCTTAGGAGTGGAATACACACACTCCAGTCCCATAATTCCCGGAAAACTGATTGCTCCTTTTGTAAAAATCTATAGGCTGCCTCCATAAGGTCCCGCAACTTCATTCGTCTACGCCCATATCGGACTGTGTTTGCATCTGAGCTCTCCAGGAAAAGCCTCTGGAAAACTGGTGACGTATTCTTAAAATATCTTAAAGCAAATCTTCAGAAAAAAAGAGAGAAAAGGATGGAACGCAGACATCTAAGCCAGAGGAAAGGACAATAGCCACTAATAAAAACATCAGGACAGAGATCCTGAGACAGCAATTGATGGTGTACTGAGAACTAAGGCATGTATTTAACATTTTCCACACATGGGAAAGACAACAACTTCAGCAATCAGCTGACAACAGATACTTTAGCTTATTAGAAATCATTACTTATCAAGGGGAAACAGTCTGCTTTTGGTGAAATCTCTTCAATTGCTCATTTACTGAAAAAGTAGTACCGATTCCTACTTATACAACTTTGTATTAAACTGGCCTACAGGTCTAACCTTAAATGCAGAGAATTTTGGCTGCGATCAATTTTCATGCCAGCTCTTTTGCTTTTCTTTCAATCATTAAGACGATAATTACATTAGATCTTACAACACCATTTAAACAGGCTTTGTTGAATGCTAATGTTTTCTCAACCATTCTTTCAGTTCAAAACACATTTGTACTATTGTGGGAGACAATCCAAACTCTTAACACCACCCCTCTCCACCAGTGAGCACTGACAAATGCACACTCCCGAAGTTCCAGCACTGCACAAAGAGATGTTACATTACTCACGGCAAAACATCAGGGTGATGAGCAACCAGCTTGCTCATTGCTACACACAGCCTTTCATGCCGATCATGGTTGATTTGGCCACCGGCTTTAATGGCTTCTGCATTTCTTTCCAACAAATCCAACAAGATTGGCCGAACCTGGCGGCCAATCAATAGGGTACATTCTTTATCCAGTAATAACTGCGCTAAAGTATCGAGGATGCATTGCCGATCCTGCTGGGTCCAAATCTAGAGGAATGGAAAGTAAGGACAGGTTAAATGGGAAACGATGTGGACTTTTAACTTCAGAACTATTCGTGCAGGATTCAACAGTGAAGTTTACAGAAACAATCTCTGAAAAAAAAAAAAAAGAAGGGAGTCCAAAATTCCCCATGGAAGTACTCACTTGACACAACACTCCATATTCAAAAAATTGAGAAACAGAATGAGTTACATGCAGCATGACACACTAAATAGGAACTACTAAAAGTCCCAAAATCCTAAATTACTTTACAGCTGAAAGATTACAAAAAATTATAACATTTTCCCAATTTTTTCTTAAAGAAAATATTGGAGAGTAGAATTGTGATCGAGCTCATCAACACTGAATAATATTTACTAAAAGATTAATCAAAACATGGTTGGAAATATATAATGTTTTTAATTATAATGATAAATATAATTTAGAGACAAAATTATCATCATAACGATAGCATCTAAAAGTATAACAATTCCAGTAGAAATTCAGTTCATTATGAGCAAAACCACCACATTAGTTGCTTGACTGAGAATAGTCAAATGCTACTATCTGTTAATCTGTTCTTTGCCCACTGTCCTAACCTCATTGCTTATTCCGGTTTATGGTAGGAACTAAATAAACATCTGT